>JAVCKT010029835.1:0-14860 GCA_032273925.1 Rhynchotus rufescens | reverse complement strand
GACCCCTCTCACTGGATACCTTGCAGGGTTTTCTCCTCTAAATGCAGCAATGCCGTGGTTTTAACTTACCCTGTTTTTGATCCCTGAAATCATTTCCTCCATTTTCCAAGCCCAAAGTTTTCACCAAAACCTGGCTCGACACATGATTTGGGAACAGCTGCTTTTACAGTATGGGTCTGCCACAACATTAGGAGTGCTAAATGACAACTAAAGAAGGAAAAAAAAATCCTAAGATGAAATAAAATGAAGGAGAGGAGCTGGGATCTTATACTGAAGTGTTTGGAGAAGGGAGTGTGAGGAGAGGGAGAAAAAAAGTGTTATACAACAAGCTTAAAAAGCCAGAAAAATACAGAAAGGTCTTTGAGACTCTCAGTGAAGATATTAAAGTGTAGAATTCGTACTAGAGCTACCAAAATGACAGACGAACAGAGAAAACAGCAGGCTACACAGTGCTTACCAATTACTGCTGGTTTTTGCCAAGGTGTGTAAATTAGTTGTGCCTAGAAAGTTAAATGATATCGATTCAAGCATATTACTGATAGTACCTTCATTGGCAACTGGATTTAACCCAAAATTCTACTGCATCTAAATTATTTTGTCATCCTAGGTGCTCCTATACAGATACAGATTTGTCTGCTAAAAGGAAGATGTGTGGTGTCACGTATCTCTCAGCATTTATAACTCAAAACATTTTATCAAAAACATCCAGAATTTTCAAATTACATTCTAATTAACAGTCAAAAATCATAATTCAAGAGCTGTAAGGTAAGAAGTGTAGTGGCTATGAAGAGTTGTAACCCACCAGCAGCTACGAACACATCATTTAAAAAAATACAGCCCTTTCCAGCTGCCTGTTCTCTACAACTGAAATGTGAAAAATGTGATATTTAAACAAAGAAGCAGTGCCTATGGTTGGGAAGGGGGAGGAATTTCCCTGAGCAGTGATTTCAGTTACCCATCTGTTTAATCAGAAGACCGTCACTCCCCTCGAATAGCAACACAGGCACAAAGTAAGGACCCTTCCCCTTTCGATTGTGTAAATGCAGAGCTCCACTGTGTACCTGCCAAGTTCAGAGCAGAATCTCATTAGAAGGGTCAAATGAAGCCGCTGTTGGAGTCTATGGGAGCTTTAGCGCAGGATGGGGCTGCAATTGCGATAACAGTTTAAGAGGATTCAACATTATGTTTGAATTGACAATAACAGAGTACAGATGGAAAAGTAATTCTTCGACAAGCTGCATGTGGCTAAGACAAAGAGCTGATACATCAAGATGATGGGGGATAAGCAGTGACTAACTACCATACTTATCTTAATTCAGCAAGCCTCCCTGCTTAGAGGCTTGGGTTCTTTTAATCAGAGTGTTCATAGCCGTTTAGTCAGTTTACAATTTATCCCATCTTCGTGGCTTTAAATAGTGCAAGGCAGGCATTTTAGAAGCATCTTCTAACCCAAAAGAATTGATAGAGCTGTGCAGAGCCCATCCACCCTGCGTCCAAGGAGGGCACTCAAACCTCCGGCTTTCAGCAGTCCTGGATGCAGTGGAACAGCCACCACCAGCCAGAGTACAGCTCTTGACCAGAAAACAAAAGCTTGTGGAGCACCCAGGCTTGTATCTACACCAGGGTGGGAGCAGTTATCGGATCTGTAGTAAGAACAGGTGCAGAGAAGGGCATTAAAGTTTAGCACTGTAAATGTTGCAGAGAAAGATGCACAGAGAATAAAACATTATTGTGTGCTAGCTCAGCAACTCACAGGAAACTCATGTACATAGTTTTCAAAATCCTTTTTAGACATGTTGTAAGGACACAAAATTAAATAGCAAGACAGAGTCTCAATTACATTACTGGATCAACAGCATTTTTGTGGTAGATCTTTCAAAGCTAGTTTTACTTGTCTCAAAGGGATCCTTAAAAGGACTTTTTGAGTTAGCCCTGATAGCTTTGGCTAACTATACAAAGAATTGATTGCATTCCTGTAGAAATGCCCCTAATAACTCTTCAGAATGAGCTGTGGCATTTTTCCACTAATTGTAGAAATAACTAATGGGCACCTTGAGCATGTGTTATTTATCTGCATGCCAATTTTAAGGGATTTCAGTTTGGAAAAACTACAAGGCATATTTATTCTACAGCACATACACTGTGCCAATAAAAATAAAATGCCCGTTGTGAAATGGAAAAAATAAAAAGGATTTTTTATCACAGGACTGTAGTGTCATTAAAGATACAAGATCCTGTACTGGCTCCCCGAAGAACAGGGGATCAACCAGAGTTCAGTTTTCCTCCCACAGTTCTCACAAGGGTGGTACGAACAGTAAGAAATTGAGTGCCAAGCACCATGGGAGAGAAATTGAACTAAGCAGAGAGTTCTATTAGATTCCGATTATAGTAACATATATTATCCATTTTAAAGACTGGGAAAGGAGAAATAACCACAATTACACTTTTCTGCTGAGGCATTCCATTCTTACTCTGTTCTACTCTACCTCATATCAATCTTCTCCTAAAGATGCAAGAGCCAGAATATAAAACAAAATGTAGCACAAAATCTGAAACCAAACCTGAAACTCCAGATGCAGATGTACCTCTCCTATAACTAAGGTCTCCTGGAAAACACTGCTATTATCTAACAGCTTTATTCTTCATTTTCCCTAAAGGCCTGGCTCAGTTTATGGTTCCATTCCAACTCCTTGTGAAAAGTTTACATTTCGTGGTTTATATTTCAGAAACATTCCCACTCACCTGGAGTGACACCAACCCCTTCCTAACTTAGACACCAGAAAGTGCCTTTCCTCACATAGTGGATGGTGGGACATCAGTGACATATGAGCTTCAGGTGTCTGTGCCACTTTCCCCACACATCAGAGTCCCTTCCTTCACTACTAGGATGAGTGAGGCCATCAACTTTCAAAATTTCCTCTCAAAATTCTTTTATTTCATATAAATAAATGTGGAGAAGTCACAGCTAGACATGGCTAGCTGTAGAAGCCTTCATCACTGCCTTAATAATTGACCACAGAGTGGGTAAAATTTTACCTAAACCTACACACTTCCTGTACAAACTCCAATTGTGCTAAATCAACATTTTCCAATTAAAAAAAAAATGTTACTGGCAAATTTATATCCAAAATTATATCCAGATTTCTTCATCACGTGACCTTCCCTTACCTCTAAGTTCTGCTAGGGCTGAATCAGCGCCAGAATCCGCATAAGCACAGCAGAGATTGGCACGAAGAGTGTTAAACAGAAGGAGCGAGGAGAAGTTTATTGCAGTGTTCATGCCCCCTCCACAGGTTTCACACCAGCAGCACTGCAGCTGGACAGCCCACCCCACCCCTGGAAACGCAGCTATTCCTGTGTTTGGGAAATGCCTCCTTTAGCCAAAAAGAGCCCGAATAAAACAAAACAAAACAATCTGCAAGAAAAACTTAAGGAGACTGAGCTGCCCTTTGATAGATCTTTGGATCCCGTATTTCTTCATATGCCTTCCTGAGTGCAGTTTCATAATGAGTGTTAACAGGCCAGCTTTAAACACTAAGGAGTACATTTGCGGTGTAATGTGTGGAGATTTGGCTGGACAATTTCCCATTAACACTAATGTGCACTGCATGGTTAAATCCCTAAACACCACACTGAAAATTTAGTTTCAAAAGTGCCCATTATGTTTGGGTGTTGGATTTTTTTTTTTTTTAGAACAGTTGTTAGTCCATTAAACATTCATTGCTCTCACACTAGTAAGACAGAAGAATTTCCTCCTTTAATTTCAGATTAGATAGTTAAGAGCAAGATACATTTTTGAACAACTCCACATACTAAATGACATTTTAAAAATCAAGCTTTAGAGCTGACACTGATTAAAGTCCTCGTAACTCCTCAGCTAAAGATCTACTCATAGATGCTAAAAGCTCTAGATAAATCTGTGGCATCTAAATTAGCATTTTTATACTATATGATCTAACTGCAAGTTTCCTGTTCACAAAGAACAAGAGTTAGGCTTAAAGAACACGAAATGTTTTTTAAGGATAGTAGGTATTATTTCTTGATATAATCTTATCAAATTTTCTGTCATTAAAGAACACAGAGTGAGTGTACACATGTTTGTATTTTTCCTCTAATTAGGCATTTAAAGCATTAACAAGAAAAACCTCAAGGACTTTCACATTTGAGATGTGAATGGACATGAAAAATAGATAGATTAAAATAGCAAAAACTGAAGCATCAGGCAAGATTCTGAATATAATCAAATTCTTACTGACAAGCAACATATCACTCAAAAATAACATATAATCACAAGTTGGTCCCCACTTTTCCTACTACACAATCTAAACATGCATCTAGTTTGTAAATCATGAGATCTTAAATGAAAGGTAGCATAATCTAGTCATAAACTAGATAATCTACTTTCATGGAAATAAGCACAATTATTGGACCTGTCTTTCTGCTACTGAAATTTGTTAAATTGGCTAGGGGTATGTTTGGGCAGGAGAGATGATGCACAGAAATTCCTGAATGTATTTCACGGAGCAAACTGGGATGAAATGCCCTCAACAGACAAGAGTTGACTTAAAATGCATACGGTGAGGCTGCGATTCATGAGTGGACACAAACAGATGGAGCCCACTACTTTTACAGCGATTTGCCAGTTCTTTTTAGTGACTGTGAAATGGGCTACTGCCATTACAGACAAGCATTTAATTCTTCAAAAAGCCCAATTTCTTCTTATGAGACAATAAAGTACTTCCTTTCTGCAACAGCAGGTAAGCACTGAAGGTATCCTTAAAAATCTAACCCCAATGTGCTAAAGACACTTAATAATCTTTAAACTACATACAACACCGCTTCCTCCCTGGTACCAGGATGTCGTAAAATGTCTAATTAGAGCTTATAATAGTGCTGACACCTCCACAGCACATAAAAGAGGACTTTTAATTTACAAAAGACAACTCCGGTTGTCTTGATTTTTACTTTTAATTAGATTGTAAGAGATAGCTCCATGGACTGCAGATTAATATTCCATTAATTTGGCTGTTAACCACATAAGAGGTATTGGTTTAGGGTGCAAATAGATTTGTGAGGCCCTTTTAAAAGCCGTATTCTAATATTTTGAATGGATTTTTAATACACACAGTTTCATGGATTATTTAAATCTCTAATGAGGTAGAAAGAAATATTAAAGACAATATTTTCAATGTCAGATAAATGACTCGGTTAAAAGTAAAAAAGAAGACTGTTGATTTTCCTTCCAAGGGTTCCTTTAATTGCTTAGATTTTGGAAGTGACTTTGTGATGTTTAGGTTTTATATTGGTGCAATAATTGTGCGCAGTAGGGTACTGTACCTAGCTATGAAAATCATTTAAAAATGAAATAAGAGGCATGATGAAAAATACAGAGAAGTCAGTTGCCCCAAAGGAAATAAAAATAATTTTGAAAGCAAAAGTGTTTCTGTGGCAACATGAAGTTTAATAAGTCAAAATTTGCAATACTAGTAAGCCATACCCTAATGACAAGTAAATGCGTGAGTTTGAGTAAGAGGACTGGTGGAAATTATAGCCATAGAGCTGTCTCATGAAATCAGAGGAAGTGAGCAATACATGTCTGAGCACTTAATAAAAATCACCATTCAGCTCACAATGTGTAACACAAGCCCTAAAATAATGGGAAACCTCCACTGTGATACGTGAGGGACTTAGTGTGTCATTCAACATTAGCACTTGCCTCAACTGTCGTCTGCTTCAAACAGTTCAGAGAAGGGGGCAGCTCCAGAAACAGGTCCTTCTTTCTTTGGTCGAGCACATCTGGATGGGGTGAGGAGTCAGCTTCTGTGCCCTCCTAGCCCTCCTCCCAAACAAGATTGTCGAGAAAGCTCTTTATCCACCCCACTGTAATGAAGATGCATGGGACAGTGAAGCTCCAGAACACAGGAGAAATGTGAAGAATATGCAGGGCCTACCTGCATATTCTATGTGCAAAACCCAAAGGTAGGCCTTTGGGCTACGTAGAGATACAAGTTGAGATACAGAAGCAAAATGTTTTGAAAAGTGAAGATGTTCAGGAACAGAACGTCTACCTAGGATATGGGATGGAATTTAAAAAATATGGATGGATAATATAAAAAGCAAACTTTTCACTCAAATTTGAGCAAATCTAGAGAATATCTCAAAGCTAAAATACTGAGCTATCCTACTGGTAAAAAAAAAAATATGAACAAAACAATAAGAACAAAGCAGAATGCTTCTTCAGAATTATTTTCTCTACTTTTGGGAAATGCCAACTCAAAGTCTAAAACAAAACAAAATCCAAAAAAATCCTGCTTTAGCCAACCTTAACACTCAGTGCATTGCACCCCTACAGATTCAAGGGTTCTGTGCAGCTCTGCTGCCTCCTCTTTCCTGTCCTTTCTCTAACGTGAATCCTGACAAGTGTGGAAGAAATCGCAGTATGATATTAATGGACAGAACAAATCACAGGGTGCTGCATAGCAGGAAGTCATGGCCATCCCTACCTCAGTGATGCAGACCAGGATCCCATTGGCCTTCTTGGCCACAAGGCCACACTGCGGACTCATGATTAACTTCTTGTCAATCAGGACTCCCAGGTCCCTCTCCCTGGAGCTGCTCTCCAGCAGGTCAACCCCTAATCTGTACTAGTGCCTGGGGTTACTCCTTCCCAGGTGCATAACCCTGCGCTTATCTTTGTTGAACCTCATGAGGTTCCTCTCTGCCCAACTATCCATCTATTTAGGTCTCTTTGAATGGCAGCATGGCCCTCTGGAGTGTCGGCCACTCTACCCAGTTTGGTATCATCCACAAACTTGCTCATTATTATTGCCCTGTATTCCTGTCTGGACCTACAGGGATTTCAATGTATGACTTAGGGTCACAGAGGTTGCTGTCTCCTTGGCCAGGTATACAGGCAGGCCCGTTCAACAGGAGTTCTCTTCAAAGGATGACTCGATATGGTCCAGTCCATATGAGTGAGGACTATTAAGAACTGCAAGCGACTAGCCTTATATTTAGGTATATATATTATTGCCCAGGTAAATATTTCTTATAATTGTTGTTCCAGAAAGGCAAGTCAAGAAAAAAGGCTTTAATAATTTAAGAACACACTTATCTAGTCTATAAGACCTAATAAAAAATTTAGAATGCTCATAATGATCACCCATTCACTTCAATGGGGAACTCCAGAAAACAGACAGGAGACGATTAAATATAAATAAATAAAAATTACTAAAACATTCAAAATGTGATGACTATGTGTGGCTAACGCCAATATTTGGACATGCATCATCTTGTACAAGGATGGAATAAAAACTTATCCCTCACATATTATCAGAAAAATGTTTTTTAACAGTAATTGAGGCCCTAGACCTTGCCACAGTGTAATCCTGCAGGAGCCACAGGCTGCCTTGCCTTCACGGTCCCCTTCCTTCTCCTGTACCTAAAGGCAAAGCTTAAACCACAGTCCCAGACAGCCCCAGACCATAACCGTTTTGTTTACTGAAAGCACTGAGTAGAGTGAATTCCATGAGGCCTCTGTAGTTACATCTGAATCACTCAAATAGCATCAAGATGCAGAAAACAGACTTTGCTCAACAGAGATATACAAGCTGAAGCCTCTGTTTTTCTCTCTCATGTCCCTTTAGCCAGTTTGTGTTATCAGTGAAGGCATGCAGGCACTTTACTCCAATTCCCTGACAATATTCCCTGCAAGATTGGCCTTTTTTACTCTTTTCTTCTTCATCAGAAACTGAAGTTTGATTTCATGTAGGAGAGATCAAGAGGGCAGAAAGGCTCAGCTCTCAGGTGCCATGGCTCATCATCATACAGTCTCTGAAGAGATTTAAAATTAGTCATCATATCCAGAGAGAAACAGAGAGACAGTTCTTTCAGAACAACATGACAACCGCAGACAAACGACTTTCTGCTCATCCTGAGTTTCCATGTGCTCTCACATCTCTTTCAGCTTGCTATTCAGGGCACAGTGCTTTTTAGTAGTTGAATTCAAGGTCTTTGCAATGTGTTGGAAATCCACAAATACATTTGCACTTGGTGCTGGGCATATTTCTCTTTTGGTTTTGGTGCTGGTCATGTTTTTGTTTTGCTATCATCTGCATGGCTTTGACTCTGAAGCTGGGATAAGTTGTTGGATAAGTACTCTACTCACTAGGCCCTTCTACAAAAAATGATTCATGTTCTCATCCACAGCAGCCACATTTATTTTTGCTGAGATAGTCTATGCCTTAACTCATATGTTAGCCATGGGATGAGCTGTTCACCCTAGGAAGCTTCTGAAAGTGCCAAAAACCAGAAAAACAGAACTGGAGGCAATAGAGGAATTTTAAAGGCCAAAAGTGGACCTAGGAATGAGTATAAGGCCCTCCAAAGGTTCTCTCAATACAGGTTTGATTTTGAATCAAATTCTCTCTCTCTCCCCCCCACCTTTTTTTTATTTAAAAAAAAAAAGAAAAAAGAAAAATCAGACCCAACTAACTGCTTCTGTTGGGAACCACTGTCCTAACTTTTGAAGAAGTCCCCTAGGATCCTTGGTAATCCCTAGTTTGGTGATTCACCCTGTCATTAGGAAAAGATGGTTTCATTATCCTTATATTTTATCCTTATGTTTCTCATTCCTTTGCATTTGGCTCTCCATTAAAGCTGGAAAAAATACCCAACTCCTGGAGGATTTTATCAGTTTCATCTCTAGTCAGCTTGACTGAATTTCCTACAATTAATTCTGCATTAAAAGATGCATGCAGGATTACAGGAAAACAAAAGAAAGGAGGTGCAGAGGAGGGCAGAGAGAATGGTCAGGATATTTCATATGCTGATAAAAAAATGACAGAAGTGTTGCCTTTGGTTATGGAGGCTGCAACTGTTCTTTGGGTTCATTAATGATTCACTGCACATCTCAGGATGGAAACACAGACTGGGTACACCAGCAAGCCTCTGCAGCTAGCTGGCTTTCCAACTCAAGCAGCCAGCGTACACAAAAGCCTCCACTCTTTGAAAACTCCATATATACTTTGCAGAGGCAAATCCATGACTATCTTCCTCCCCAGTATTGACTGATAGCTGTAAATAGCGAGGTTCACAGAGTCCTCACCCAAAACCACAGATTCAGGCCAGCAGCCTTGACTGCAGCAAGCTCATACATTGCAGAGCCAAGGCAAAGCTGTTAAAGACTGGCCATAATTACCATTCCTTCAGCAGATCTGATGACCATAAGGGCAGAAACGGAAATGAGTATTTGTTGTTGAAAGTTCTTTACTTTCAAGAATATTCAAACAGGCCTTTCTTCATACTTCAAATGCCCCAAATTAGAGGTATACACTAAGACTTCTACTGGCGTCAAAAGGGTATTTGTCAAAGGCAGCAATGGGAACTGAAATTAGTCCTTAATGATTTTGCCATTACAAGACTTCTCTATTTTAATATTGCAAATCATAACCCACAGTCAACTCAACAAAGCAGTACAAAAACGAGGGGCAGGAGCTCAGGAAGCCTTGGAATGTCACTGCTTTTGTCTGCCGGAAATGAAAAGCCCTTCTCTAGTTTCAGTCTCTGCTGTTGAGCATCAGACTGTATTTCAGCACATTCTGTTAAATCAATCACACTGTAAAATGCATTAACGCTACACGCCCCCAAAATGTTGTTTTTCATGTAATATTAGGGTTATGATGACACAAAGCAAGGCCACTGACATATAGAGCTAATACTCTAATCTCATCTCATCTCACTGTGTTCAGAGTTATAGCCCATATGGTACTTAGACATTACATTATATATTGCCCTTTCTACCAAACCCTCACCATAACACGAGGCACCTTTCAGTGAAGTACTGAGCAATGTGACTAGGGGCTGTCACATGCACCTCATGCCTCCTCAAAGGGGAAGGCCTGAAGGTGAATGTTTCATATTTACTTTCTGATTTCTGCCTTAATTTTGACTCAGCTGTTATATGGGCTTTTATGACAATTGCAAAAAGTCAAGGAAAACATGTTCGCTTGTTCCAGTAAAAATGGTGAGGCAGGGTTCAAGAGATTTCTTCAGAAAAGGGACACATTTCTCAGAAAAAGCTTTCAGTGCAGTTCAGAATAAGAAGTAGATGGTTTGAAATCAAGATTTCAGCTCTGCAGTCTTTGGCTAAAGTGTTACTTGCCTTCTGGAAGGGGGATGTGATTAGATGGAATTTGGGTGTATCGTATTGCCTGACTATACACACTAACAAACAAGATAGATATATATACTCAAAAGCTATGACTTGATTTCTGAAAGCTCTGTAAAACTTGTACAAATTAAAAAAAAAAAAAAAAGAAAAAAAAAAAAAAAAAAAAATTACATAAAAGAATGGGGAATTTAATAAAAACCAGAAGCTGAGAGTAGATTCTGGGCATTTTTCAGGATCAAGTGACCTGGAAAATAAGCAAGAAACCCTTGAGTGGATAAAAGTGTTTACAGTACAAATGAGAAAAAATAAAGTTCAAATAACAAATTTAAGTAATTAAAATCAGAAAGGAAACTTCAAAAAAATTTTAAAAGAGAAACCTCTGGAAATTATATACCTAGTGATATTTGACACTTTATTTACATAAAGACACATATTTTTTTCCCTCTTTTGTGCGTATTTCTTCCCCTTCCACGGTCTTGTAGCTGCTACAGTAACTTGGACATGATTACCGTTTTCTTCCACTTTTGATCATTACTATTTCCATGGCAAAGGCTCCAAATGCCTACAGCATGGTCCAAATTTGGGATGAAAAACCTGCAGAAAACAAGAGAGAATCCTGCCTCAGGGAAGCTTTAGCCAGCAAAGATACTCACCCCCTTTCTACAAACTTACCCTTCAAGAGCCTAGAGAACTGCTTCACTCAGAGTGGTTCTCGACATGACACACAGCAAAAAAACCTTCTGTGTAATCACTCCATGGGAATCAGAAAGTGTAAGCATATTCCAAGACCTGTCAATTCTGTTTCTGAAAGAGACAAGTACATTTTTGACATGTGAGGCCTGCTTCTTCTCCCACTGAAGTCAAAGGCAAAAACCCCATGGCTTCAGCAAGCCCAGGTCCAAAATTATGTTACAGAGCTGAGCTGCTCTAACAGCTTCTTGACACTGCGATCTTCCTTTGGAGGATGGATGTGCATTTTCCTTCTTCATTTCCCCACAAATAAATAAATAGATAACATAACAGCAGAACAACACAGCTTATTCTAGTGCTTAACTAATTAACAGTACTAATTAGAGTTTAATGATAATGATAATTATACTCATATCCCTGTGAGTCTATGAAGGCTGGCACATCAGATGGATTGTTCCCTCTCCATCCTTTACAAGCTTAAATCAATATCATTTCAAATCTGACAGGGTCATTTCATGAAAAGTGATCAGAGAGTCACCTTTAATTTCTGTACTAAATTGTGATATGCAAAAGTCCTTTGAACAAGGAGAAGAGAAAGGAGAATGCACTGCTTTGAGTAATGAAACCACTAAATGAAGCTATTTGCTGTCCCATCTAAGCATCCCTCTTTTCATGTGAAGTAGCTGCATATAAACAACCAATATCACTAGCTCTATGAAACTACGACATTTCTATTAAAGCATATAATCATAGAATAATTTTGGTCAGGAGGGACCTTTGTAATCCAAGACTCCTTCTAAAGCAGGGCTACTTGTCCAGTTTCCTGAGGGACTTCTTCAGTTGAATATCTTCAAAGATGGAGGTTGCACATACTGCATCCCTCTCCCAGCATGTGGTCATGGGGAAAAATCTTCTTCCTTAGATATAAGAGGATTTTTTTGTGTGTCATTCATCGAGGAGAAGCATCAGGCACCTTCTGCAATAAGATTTGGTAATGACACCCTCCCACTGGAGTCCTCTCTGGGTTGAGGCCTCTAGAGTGTTAAGGAGAGTCACTCTAGCTGAAGGGAGAGCCTGTGCCCAGCTTGTTGACATGCCCATTGCACAGACTAAAGTAGTCCCCTGGCTTTCAGCCACTCTGCCCCCTGCTCTTTGCTGCTCCAATGGCTACATTGAGCCTAGAAGCCCAGCACTTACATGACCAGCTGAATAGGTGCTTGAAACTCCCTGTGTGGTGCTCCATTAACACAGCAGCTGGAGGCACTTCCTAATCAAGCAGCAGCCAACAGAAGTTCTGCTAGAGCAAACAGAAGCAAAAGCCTCTGGAAGGTGACCCTGAGCAGCAGGAGGGCAGTTCCTCCTGGATGAAGCAACTCTCAGATGATGCTCTCTGAAGCTCTTTCAGGAAGGAGCCTGGAAAGTGCCACCTCTTTGCTGGTCATCTCTGCTTGGTGATGTCTCCCCACGCCTCATGGACAAATGATCGCCCCTGCTTTACAAGGCCACATTTGACCACTTTATGAAAATAAGGGAGAAACGAGCAGCTAAAAACTAATTTAGGCTTGGCACAGCACTAAGATACATATTCAGATAGAAATCTGTGCTTCATGCAGATAATAAAAATATACAACAGGACTACACTGGAGGCTCATCATAATAATGAGAACAACTTGTAGGAACATAAAATTCCAAGAAAGCAAAATTTTGAGCTTCTGGAGGTCAGTTTTGAGAGAATAATCTTTAATGCTGTCAATGCCAAAAGTAGAAGCACAGTAGAGCTGAGTCTCATAGCAGCTTTTGTTGTTATCATTAGCTCTGAAAAATGGCAGAAGGAAGCGCACAGAGACAGACAGCTACCTAGGGAACACAAGCTTTGGATCTGTCTTACCCAACTGTCCTACCTTATTGTTATATGTATTTTCTCCTTCCAGTCATTGTAGATGCTCAAGAAAAAAGAATCAAATCTCAAGTTCACATCTCCTATTTTGCAAGAAAAATTGTTAATTTGAACAAACACTCTAGGGGTGGCATCCCCGTTTCCTGACCATCATCCTCTCCCCATTTCCTCATTAGGAATATATCTTTCCCCATCTGTTATGTTAATTCCAGGAGGAAATCAAATGTACATTTCCACTAGTGACTAAAGCTCTGATCCTACAATTAGTTACACACATGCCTAATTTTATGCATGTGAGTCATCCCATCTACATTCCCATATGCCAGCGTCTTTGTGGGACTGGTGCCTGAAATGAAACCATCATGAATAAACTTTATTTCTAAGCTGCAGATCTGGCCTTGGAAAGTACACGGAGAACTGAGATACTAGAACATGAATCCACAGTATAACCTAAGCCAAGCACAAAAAAAAAAAAAAAAAAAAAAAAAAAAAAAAAAAGCAGGATTAGTGAATTCTGTATCCTGAAAAAAATCAGGCAAGTTCATGTTATTAATTAAGAAGTTTCAGTCTTGTTGCCCAACAGTTAATACTTTTCCAACAAAAACATGGCAAAACGCCTCATTTTAAACTGCCAGACTTTTGGATTCAGCCATGCCTGCTTTTGGCCACTACAGCAACATAAATCTGGTACTTCTTTCATTCCAACCTAATATGTAAAAGTGCTAAATTTGATACTATTTTACATATACAAAATAAAAAAAAAAAACTTTAGGGACCCATAGCATTAATGAAAATCCCTAACACATACTTTGCATTTTACATTTGGAAAACACTTTTCAAACATTAACTAATTAATTAGAACTAAATATAACTAATTAATACAGTAATGAATTAATCATATGATGCTTCTTAATCTAATAGCTCAAAATGAAATCTCTATACTTGCGTTGTTGGACACGGCCATAAAGAATGGGCCCAGAATCTCACTCCACTAACACTTTTTTCTCCTGTTAAAAGTGTATTGCACAACTTTTTTCCAAAAGTAAATGCAACTTACTCCTTCAAAGTTCAATGGAATCTCAAACTCAAGCTGAATCTTCTATAGCCTTTTCGATATGTATTTTATAGAATGATTTTTCTTTGTGTGCTAAAAGCAACTGCTTTAGTATATATTAAAAGTATCTCCCGTAAACCCAGTCCATACTCATCATACATGATGTACTTATACAGACATACAGTACATATACAGTACTGATCATACATACAGTACATATCAGGTCATTGTCAAAGCTGCTGTAGCAAATGCTCTTCTGTTTCTCGTATTAAGCACTTTATTGGAAAAAAATGTATAAATACACACACAACTTGATTATATAGAGGAAACTTTGCACATCAAAATATGAATTTAAAATTTTCAGTGTAGAATTGTTTACATACCTTCTTTTCTTGATAGCAAAACTTATCTCTGAGGAAATTCACCTCCTGTAAATACTGGCAAAACAATTTCAGAATTATTATTCCAGTGCATGTTCAGTAGCTGTTGCTGGAGGTATTCTGTTCAGCTCTAATTAGCACAGTTATTAAGATCAATATTTTCAATATCAAATGTTGCAAGAAGGTAAAACATGCATAAATTCCTGCACTTCAGAATCCCAGACAATACTTTTCTTGGAAAATTCTGGCCTTTAATTGAGAAAACAAACAAAGAAACAAACCACTTCAGAAGTTGGAAAAGTATTTTTTGGTGTTTGCCTTTCTGATGAGAAGAAAAACATTAGAATGGACACATCCATATTAATCATCTTTTTTTTTTAGAGAAAAGCTGTATCATTTTTGTAATTACTCTTCTGAGTTCTATTTACAGGCATCCAATGGCCTTTTCAGGAGAAATAAGCACTGAATTTTGAATCGCTGTCACTGCCCTTAGTGTTGATTCCCTTTACTCTCATCTCCTTCAAAAAAAAGAGGAAAAAGAAAGAAAAGTGAAGGAACTACAATCTCGTACAAGTGTTTCAAACTGTGGCCTTCAACATCAACAAGAAAACACCAAAAAAATGCAAATATTGTACTGGAAGTATCCCCTGGCAAGCACGCAGAAGGGG
>JAVCKT010029833.1:0-17313 GCA_032273925.1 Rhynchotus rufescens | reverse complement strand
ATCTCTGATGTCACTTAACTCTTTAGTAACACACAAAGATGAGGTAAAATGGTCCATGCAGTTGTGGTCTGCATGGAAAGTTTGGGGGAATCCATACATTCTTGGATCTGCACAATAGGCCAGGCTTTTGTTTTGTAAAATACTCAAAATGTAAACTCCAGAGGCAATATAGCACTCCAGAAAGTTAGATTTACTTGAATACCTATAAGATGTTCACTAATGCTTGTTTAGGAAGCTGGCACTACAGTATTTTAGCTTTTGAAATCACAAAACACATGTTAATACTTTCTTGCTGTTTCTTTTATAGGCTGGGGTAAAGGGAAAACTCGGCAGACTGCTTGGAATATTTGAGGTGAGCTATTTCCTTGAAAACAGGATTATTTTTGTGAGAGCTGAAGAACCACAGAAAATAACTTTTATACAATGGAGTAAAACTTAAGTTCTTGTTACTTGCCTTTAATTTTACAGTGCAAGTTTAATGGCTGAGGTATTAGATTCTTGTTCTCCTGTTGCTACATAGTGTAAAATATTTGAATTGGGTCCTTTCCGTGTACCAACAAGCTTTCTGGAAAGATTTAGTACTTGGAGAACTGGAGTTAACATCGAGAATCAAACCACTGGCAGTTTTACATATTTCCAAACTTAGGCTTCTTGGTGTAAGTATCATGTTTGGAACACCTACCAACAAGGCTTATGTTCTAGGTAAAGCTGCTTTAGCACTGGCTTTGTGGTAAACTGTGCAAGTTCCAGACAAGAGTCCTCATGTCTAGAATTGCAGACCTAAGTCTTCACATACGTCCAGCGTACTGTGTTGCACTGCATGGTGTGCAAGCTGGAAGTCTCTTAGTCAATCATGACTCTGCGTTCTCCAACAATTTTTAAAATAGCTTTCAGATGGATTTCTCATGACCTTTTTGCATGAACAATTTTTCTGCATTTTCAGTTAAATCAGTATTCCCTCAGATTCCAGAAATAGTTTTGCCATTCAGCAGAATTTGAGCTTTGCTACAGTTCTAATTCATAAGATTAATAACTAGATCTTAAACGAAGACGTTTGTGTCACATTGTTCTTAAAATGTTTTCTTCAGCTGCAGCAGGCTATGAAAGCCCCTTTTATAACTAGCACTTCTAGATAATCAAGCTCCATGAGCTCATAGCTGAATGTAAAGTTGAATGTGATTAAACTGGTGGCTGTTTAATGGTGAGCAGAATGAGCGCCAGGCTGCCAAGCAGCAACGCTTCCACTTCAGGGTAACAAGGAAACTTTGATCAACTGAAATACAACTGATTTATTGCTGCAATTCTGCACGTTGCAACTGTGGCTTGCTGGGAGAAATAATCTCAGGGCAAGTAACTTCTAATCTTATAGTTGTGGTAAGTCTGCAAGTTGTTTACAGTACTTGATGTGCATTAAAACCTTTCTCTGACATTCAAGCAGAATCAAGATCGGAAGCATAGGACATATGTTTATGTTCTTACTGTGACGGAAATACTGGAAGACTGGGAGGATTCAGTTAACATAGGTAAACCTCTTCTCTGTCCTCATGTATTACATGTGGTGTCTTAAGCAAATGTCTTTCGTAATCAAAAACAGCTTTTAACATTATGGGGAAAATCTTTATTCTCTGAAATAACTGGATATAGTCATGCTTTTTGTCTGTACCTCTATAAAGATGTAGCTAGGTTTGCTTCAGTATGTTGTATTATTCTTGCATATTCTACATTAAGATGGATTCAATTTAATTTATAGTTGAGGTCACTTATAATACAAAATCTTTTTTTAAAGGTAGGGAACTCTGGTACTGTTCACTAGTACCTGTCTCTTAAAATATATCTGACCCTACACAATACTAGATGGATCTATTTTGATATCTTTAATGAAATTAATTACACTCACCAACTCTCAAGTAAAAAATATTAGTTCCATGCTTAGCATGGAAGACCTCATTATATTTGTCCATTTAATTTTGAGTTACCAACCCTTTGGATATCAAAAGCTGCACAGTAGTAGCTTGATGGAAATGAGAGCTTGTGTATCTGTACCCACACATCAGTCAAGACAGGATGTCACTGGGATGTGCACATGTGTGCCCAGCTGCCTCCTTTGGTTGCTTTTCTTCAGGCCTCTGACCTGGGGCTGTGCAGAGGACGGTGGGGACAGTGCTGGTCTGGCCCTGTCTAGTGCCCAGCTAGTGGGGAGAGGGCAGCATTGGACTGTGGTTACTGACAACTTTCATGTCAAGTGGGGAGAGCTGCTAACGGTGGGTGAGATGCTGGAGCTGAATGAACTGCTGTGATGAGCAACATCTTGGTCTTAAACAGCTTGCGCAAGCCATGTGAGTGTTAAGTATAATATTTGACACTAACGCTGTCAAGCCAATAAAAAGAAAAAGGGATTAATTCCACTCTTCAGAGCATTGTCCTCATCTATAAAGACTTTTCAGAGGCCTATAGTGTTAAAGAACTTACTTGTTTTAGAACTAGCCTAGAGATTTCACTAGTATACAGTCTGCTCTCTTGGGAAGCGTTCAGCCAGCATGAGTATCCTCAAACGTGTGTCTTGCACGCTGCTTTCTGCACCAGACAAAGCAGTTCTTATTTTCACTTGATGCCTGCGTGTGCCTTCTTCATACATTGCTCCTGTGCAAGGCAGTTAGGGAAGGGAGTAGAGTGACTTAAGAACTAAATGTAGCTTTTCCCCAGCAGTTGCTGCCTGAAGGAGGTCCTTATCTGTGATGCTCTATTATGAACTTTGCTTCAGTAACTTTGAGTGAATTCATGTTCTTCAGTTGTTTTCAGCATTTTTTCTATATCTTATGCCTGACAACATGTGTTTCTAAAATAAAAGAAGTAAGGAAAAGCTTAACTTTCAACAGCACTTGCTGTTGCTAATTTGTAACTATTTGTCTATGTATTACACTCCCTCAGGAAGAAAAAGAGAATGGTTTAAAGTAGAAGATGCAATCAAGGTCCTGCAGTGTCACAAGCCTGTTCATGCAGAGTACTTGGAAAAACTGAAACTGAGCTGCTCACCCACTAATGGAAATTCTGTGGTTCCCCCTCTTCCAGATAATAACTCCTTATATGTCACTTCTGCACAGACTTCTGGGTTGCCCTCTACTGTGAGATAAACATTGGGATTCCCTTTCTGTTCATGCCATCCCAGGGGAGACACAGCTGTGTTCACACGTTAGGCATCTGTGTAACTGTCAGTTCTAAGTAAAATATCTGAATGCGTTATAATGTCAGATTTGTTTAATATGTTTTTCTTTTTTAACAATGTAAAATAGTATTTCAGCAAACCAAAGCCATATATGGATTTTTTTAAGATGCCTTAATAGGCCATTTTTTAAAAAAATAAATGAAACTTGAGTATATGAATTTCCATATCTGCTAAAATATGCAGCTTGATTGTGTTCAGCTTATCCAAGACTTGTCAGTTCTAGGCAGTAGTTCTGCAAGAGGACTTGCCTGGAGAACAGCTTGGATGAATAGTCTTAAACTATAGCTCTTATTTGGTATCCACAACCAAAGTGCTAAGAACTTAAGATACTTACCTGGGAAGACTGTGTGCTGAAGGCAGAGATGCATGAGTGTGGCTATAAAGCAGTGTTAAACATTTGGCCTCTTGCAGCCATGGCCTCCTCTAAGCAGTGCTTGCCTCAGTCCTCCAGAAGTTTGCCTTGTCCTATGCATATAATGTAGAGAACTAGACAGGAAGAATAAATTAATTTCCTGCAACTTCTGTTGCCTGGCCAGCTGACAGCCTGAGCACCTGCTACGCATGAAGAGGGCAGCAGGTCCCCTCATCCTCTGGTGCTCCTTCCAAAGCCCATGTTTGTTTTGTTTGTGGTGTAATTACAGCGTAGGCTCCAAAAGCCTTCTGGGGTGCTCCTGCAGCCCCTCATCATCTAAAACATTTTAGGTAGGACTTACTCCGGGTGGACCCTTCAGGTTGCAGAGTATCCAGATCTTAAGATGTGCCTGCTAATAGCCTGGCTCTTTCCAGGTGTGGAGGCAAGTGGCCTGGTACTAACCCAACAGAGGAATGATTTTTGTCTTACAAATAAGCTATGTTGAAAGCCCCAGTAGTGTTAGTTCTTAATTTTACTGTTTTAACATCTGTTGCTTTCACTGCTTGAAGTGAAAGCAGACCTCTTGCTAAAGCCTAGCTGGAATAAATGAGGTTCGGCTGACAGTGTTGCTGTTCTTTTCTTCACTCTTTCTGCCAAAAAAAAAAAAAAACGTAAATTCACTGTAGGTCTTAATATGTTCTTACCATAGGGTTTGTGTGCAAGTGTGGTTTTCTTCAAGAACACAGTCTAACTTATATGGATGCTCTATCTGCATTTTTTTCCTAGGATATAAACATACCTGTCTGTACCTCCTTTCCAGTCAGCCAAAACAGGTTGAGGTAGAGCAGTGCCTCACATGTGAAGCTTATTCTGGGTAAAGCTCATTCTCTTACATCCTCTGAACTTTTGTAAATAGTCCAACTAGTAAATAGTGAGTGTAAAATGGAAAATAAATGTAATTTAAACCTTTTGTTACTCAATACACAAATGGTTAACTTCTACTTTTTTAACACAAATTGTGTAAAATGCTGCTATAAATTAAACTTTTTTGTGCTGTTACACTTTTTTAGGGAAAAAAAAGTTGCCACAGAAGTTACTCTTCTAGAAAACAATCTTGTGCCATATGTAAATGCAGTGAAAGTAGAGAGACCAGGGTTCCAGTCTCTTAATGCTGCTGTCTTTGAAGAGGCGTAAAACTACAGTAAAAACTACTGACAGGATGTGTGAGCCACGCGAGGGAGGATGCTGAAATGCTGGGTAGGTTGTGTTTTCCATCCTGGATCTGCTTTTCCAGGCCCCTTCCAGAACGGGAAGGAAGCTGCAGGTTGGTTCAGGTGCAGGTAAAGGTGGTGGCAGTATTGCAGATAACCTAGCCCAGGGGCTAGAGGAGGAAAGTGATAGTTGGGAAGCTGGCAGGTGGAACCCAGTCCAGCCTGGGCCACCTCTTTCCATGGACAGGTTTGTCCATCACAGGAGCTTTTGCTGGACAGAGCAGAAGGGGGAGCCGGGTGCTGTTACTGTCCCTGAGCTGCCCTGTGTTAGGGAACCTCGGCCTCCAGAGCTGCCCTCAGAAGTGAAGAACTTGGCTCCCTTTCTGGTCACTCACAGGTGATGCTGGTTTTGTTCAGTAGCATTTTAACACTTCACATCCAGCGACCTTGTACAGGCGTTCTTGTAACAAGACTATATAGAATCTGTGAAACTTAAACCGAGAATCCACAGTTCAAGTTCTTATTCATAAAAATGCTTCTGTATCGGTTTCAAATTCTGGAAATGAAACCAATCCAAGCTTGTATGAAATTTAGTGGTAATGCATGATCTTATTTTGTAACTCTTGAATTATGTTATTTGATAATAATGTAAAAATGTACAGTATTGCTGTTGCTAACAAACTCAGCATTGATTGCCTATAAATATTTTGTTTATTTTTTGGTCTCACACATTTGAGCTGTTTAGTGGTGCCAGATGAATTTTTTTCTTTAAACAGCATTCATTGTATAAATCTCTTCAGTCTCTGTGCAGCCTTCAGAATGAAGCCCAATGTTGCTTAGCTGGAGTTCTGCCTCTCAAAGGTATTTGTTCTAGGAATTGTGCAAACCTGCCAAGGAAGGTAAATTGAAAATGCATCAGTTATGCTGCAGAATGTATTACAGAAAGGAGGCAGTTAATACATCCTGACTGTTATATTTAGTTTTGGTTAAGACTAGACTTCAGAAAAGGGCCTGTGTACAAGTTGGGGTAGGAAGGGAAAGGGTTGTCCTGGTACCTGTTGAATTCTTGTCTGTGCATCCTTAGTTAGATGGACCAACCGTGTCTGGTATGGAGCAGATACTGGTTATTCACTCGTATACCACAGAGCCTGTGCAGCACCCACTTTCCCTCTTCCTGTAGGAAGGGAACTGGTCCCATCTGCACATTTCACAAAGTCTGCTTTGCACCACTGCTTTTCCTGGCTGTTAGGTTTTAAGATCAACTATCATGAGATTAAGGCTATTTGTTTGGTACCATAATCTTTAAACCAAGGTGGAGCTGGATTTAAGTGAAACTGATATGGTTGAATGGTGCAAGAACAGGCTGAGGTTGTGCACAGAAGCTGTTGAAGTAACACCTTGTTTTGGTGCTTTTTGTACTGCTGACAGGCTACTCTGCTAACAATGTGCTGTGGAGAGGAAAAAAAAAACAGAGGAAAGGTGTTGGTTTGCTCATCAACAAACAGGGGCTGTGAGAGGGAACTGAAGGGAAGGGGATGGGGGGCAATTTTGAGTTGTAAACATTTTGACCTGCTTGCATGGATTTTCTTTAAAGATTGATGTAAGAATTTTGACTTTTTATATTTGAGATATACCAAAATAAAATCTAAATTAGTCCTGTGGATGGTGTAGTCATTCTATCTCCTATATAGCCACTCAAGTATTAATCCAAGAACCTTAGAGCCCACTTAAACTATTCAGAAAGAGGTTGAGTGGTGGGTTGTGGGATTTGTCTCTGTTTTGCTCGCTGTACCCTGCAGTGTTTAGCACCTCCTGAGGTGCCTGTAGTGCAGTGTTTCTAGTGTCTTAGATTCCTGGATGAATTCCTTAGCACCTGGATGAATTGGCCCTTTTTACTTCTTCCTGTTATCCCTCCTGCCTCCCCCTGCAGCTCTGAGCTCTATAGCAGCTGTACTGTGGGTGCTTGATCAGCCAGATGAGCCAGGGCCTAGAGAAAAAGGCCAGAGCCAGGGCCTGTTTGCCCCAAGGTCCCCGTCCTTCCTTTGTCTTCACTCACGCAATTGTCCCCTCCCACCTTGATGCTGCCCTTTCGAGTGGGTAAGCTTTAGTGTCGGCTGGGGCACAGCTCAGCCCCTACCATGCAGATACAGGCAAAGCTGAAGCACAGTTAGAGAGGTCAAGTGTTTGTGAAACACAAGCTGGAGCAGGAGATGCAGAAGGATTTTTCTTTTCCCCAAGCCCTGGAAGGAAGATGGAAGGAGGCTTCTGGCCTTCAGCCCTTCTACCTGAGCTGTGGTGTTCTCACCATGCTCTGACCCCAGCAGTTGAGCACTGCTGTGGCCTAAGGCTGGCTCCACAGCACCAAGGCCTGTGGGGCAGCCCCACAGCGTGGCCACAGGTACCAGGGGCAGCTGGTGCCACCTCCTCCCCCCACGCAGCGGCTGGGGTGCCTCAGGGGCCGGCACCCCCTGAGGGCCCTATGCCCTCCGGCATCATGTTGTCCGGCACCTTTCCCCACCCCTTCCTGTCCCTTTGTAAGCACAAAGTGCTCTTCTAAGAGCTATTCCAGTCGGGATGGAGGGGCCCACAGCACTGCTCGCTGCCCCTTGCCTCGTGGCCGCCTGAACCTCCTCATGTGGCAGCTCCCCCAGGCCTGTATTGGGCAGCTTTCCCTCCCTACCTCGAGGGGCAGTATTAGGGAGCACACAAAAACAAACCCACACCGCAGGGCCGGGGTCCCACCAGCGCCTTCTCTTATCCCCTCGCTGGCTAAGCTGGGGCCTGGACACTGTCACAGCCTTGTGCCATGGCCCTCAGCGCGGGTTCCTTTCTGAGGCACCCGTGTTCCCCTCAGCCCCTCTGCTTCCCTGCCGCACCACTGAGGGGAGCTGCCCTTGGAGGAGATGGGCAAAACCCCCATGACGGAAGGAGAAACTCCACTGGAACTGCTGCACTGGGCCCTGCTCCTCTTGCCGCCTGCTTCTGGAGTGGGGAGGCCCCGTGGGCGGCCCCTCTGCACCTCTGTCCGTGCCCAGCGCTGCCTGCAGCTCCCCGAGCGCGGGAGAGGCGCTTGCAGCGCCGCGGTCCTGGATGCAGAGGGTGTCGGGGCTGAGCGAGGCCTGGCGGGTGCTGCAGGCGACTGCCCGACATCTCAGCGTGCAGGTTTAACCCTGCTCCCTGCAACCCGGGGGCTGCTCCAGAAATTATGGGCGCCTCAATGCTGTTACCTGGCGGAGGGCTGTTACCTGCAGACAAGGCCACGGCACAAGGCTCCGTCACAGCTCCCGCAACAGGGAGGTTCTGGTGCACCAGCCAGCAACCAGCCCTCCAGGCAGGAGCTTCCTGTGTCAGACAATTTTATTTTCCCCTTTTTTTCTTTTTTCAGGATCTAAAGCTCAAGGAGGCTGCTTGAGTATTCAGTGTCTCAGGGACAGGCTACACAAAGGTGACAACTCCTTCGCACCCACCTGAGCTATCAAGGAGAGTTGTTGGTGCAGGGACTAAGCCCCTTTACCAGCATGACCTGGAGGAAGCAGCACCCAGCTAAGAGCTCTTGGCCAAGAACAGATGAGAGGGAGCCGTTTCCAGCCTTAGCTCTTTGTCCTGTAGACAAGGGTAAGATGCTCCGGGTGCTCATTCTGAACCCTTTCTGGCTTTAACTTCCATGGCTGAGGATATGCTGCCACGGCAGATAAGGATAAAGCAGTTAGTTAAGCTGGTGGGATGCCACTTCTCTCCTGTAACTCAGTGCAACCTAACACTTCAAAATCTTCCTGCCAGCAAAGGCTGTAATACACAGTGGGAAACGAGTTGCACAGAGCAGACATGAAACTACTGCCCTTAGCATGCATGCTAATAGCGTAACCTGGCTTGTCAATGCATAGAGCAATCCCCCCAGTTATCAATTTGGTAGTGCTAGAAAGTGCCCAAGCTGTGCACTCGTACCGAAATGTGCCACCAAAACCCCCTCAATAGCACTGGCAATGATGTGAACTATGAGAGCAAGCTCTCGGGTACCTTCCTGTTCTTAAGGGATGCTAAGAAGTGCCAGGGAGCTAAGGGCAAGGTAAGGGCAGCCCACTGCAGGCAAATGAAGCTCGGTGTCTAGGTCATGGATCATCACTCTTCCTTTTATTTCAGTGTCATTTACATTACAGTCAAGACATGTTACTGACAAAACCTACCAGACATTTTACTTGAAAGTAACCCTCAAAAAGAAAGATCCCAAGAAGGAATGTACATAAATGGAGAGATGTCACAATTTTTGATGTTACTAGTCCATTAAGATGTTTTACAATAATCTTGGAAATACACTTTCTTAAAGCTAGAGAAGCAACATTTCACTTGTATTTGACTAAAGTCAGCTAACGCGCAAAAACCTGCCCCAGCAGTTCCCAGGGAGAACACGCCTCACACCCATAGGAGAACGTGGCTAAATGCATTAAGGTGAGCACTGATACTCCTCAGAAGTCTATGCAAAAGTAGAAGCCTCACGAACCCTTTTTCTTGATCTGAAGGAAATTGCTGCAAAATGTGGGCAGGTGCCAGTTCAGAGTCCATTTGATTATCCAAGCTCTGCAGCTAGGAGTTGTTATCCAGAAACTAAAATACAAAACACCATGTCAACACTCTTACTCAGGATTTCAGCATATTTCACACTTAGCACCAGTAACGTTATAGGAAGCCCCCTTACTGTGGCTCTATCCAATATATATCCATTAAAAATGCAGGTAAAACTCATGCTCACTAGAAGCAAGCTACATTTGCCAGCCAGCTGTAATCCTAGATGTCCTAGGAATAAACACGTTCCAGATGATGGCTGTGGACATGCACCTTGCTGAACTGAGGGGAGCTAAGCAGATGCAGACCACTTGATTTAAGGAATTTCAGATTCCCAAATACAATATATAGCATGGAAGTCCCAGCTTTGCTTTACACAGGGTCCTGAAGTCAGGCTCAAAAATTAAATACATGTTTCATCTCTATATACATACAGAGTCCAATTAAAAAGGAATAAAATAACACCCAAATAGATCCCACATCAAACAGGAATTTTAGCTTTAGGAAGCCCACCTAAAAAATCCTGTTACTAGAACTACCACTTGTTTTTCTCAATGAAGTTTTGAACCTTGCTATCTAGCCTGTCCTTTCACACCACGGTGCTCAGGCATCCTGAACTAGGGACTCGTACAGCAAAGGCAGCCAGTGCGGCCTCACCAGCTTCCAAGAGATACTTGGGATAAAAAGGAGGAAAACGCACCCCCTGAAACACATGGAGTGACCACTGCATACTCCAAATGTACTAGAATCCTCTCCAGTCACTATCAAATGGGGACTATTCACATATTTCCCCCTATTTATATATTAATGATGTTCCATCGAGAATTTGGATAAAGTAGTGTTATGAGCTGTGAGTTTCAGCCCCGAACACCAGCTAAGCAGCCTTTGGTCTGGCTTCATCCCACTCAGCTTGAAGCTAAGACCAGTTAAATGCTCGCTCAGACCCCCTGCTCCGGGGCAGTTAAGGGGGGTTGGAGGGCAGAGACGGCCCCGCGGGGCCCCACGGCGGCTGCGAACCTGGGGCCCCGGGGCCTCCCTAAGGCGCTCACTGTGGCAAGGATTGCGGACTCAGTCTGAGCAGCCAGGGCTGCGGTGCAGGCCCCACAGCAACCCCAGCCTACACCCCCTACACAAGGCTAGACTAGGCGTTTCTGGTGGGGACGCTGGACTCCGAGCCCGGGTGCAGCCACGTTAGAGCGCAGCTCTGAGGGGCAGCGGCAGCTTCCGCCTGCCCCTGAAGAGCGCTGCACCGGGGAAATGCACCCCCAACAGATACTCATCTTACAGGCGACCCCGGTAAATATGCCACAGCCTGCAGAAACCTCCAGGTGGTTCTAGAGTAAGAGGTGGAAGAGGAATGGCGGTGGAAGAGGGACAGGAATGGCGGGCTGTGTAAGCATAACCCGGAGTGGCATAAAAAACACTCCCCGCCACAAGCGCTGCACAGTCACCCACCCGCTGCAGGATCTAGGGCTTAACAGCTGCTATCCTTGCTTGTCTGGGGGCACAAACGGGTGGCAAGGGCAGAAATTAAGGGATAGGAGACTGTAAACGGAAACAATAAGATCAACAATAAGGTCAAGCAATGAGGCCCCCAGAAAGAGATGCTGGGCTCCCAGCAGAGATGCACACACACAAAGCCCGAGGCAGAGAGGGAAGCTGTTAATGAGACCTGCCTCCCCCCCAAAGCAGCTTTGCTGCTCTCCACGCAGCCGGGCTCAGCGAGGGGCTGCGCGGGGGCGGCCGGCGCGGGGAGCCCCGCGGGGAGCGCGCGGCCCTGAGCGGGAGCGGCAGCGGCCACAGCCCCACGCACACCACACGGGCCAGGTAAAGCCACCCGGACAGCAACGTGAGAACAAAGTCAGCAAACAAGCAAAAAAATCTTGTGAATTCCACCTCTTTACTGTTTAATCTGTCAGACTGGTGAAGACAAATTGTCAATTCTGGTTTCCATTTTTTAAATACGATTGTCACATTAGAGAAATGAAAACACAGCAAAATAAACTGTACAAAGGCAAAGTAGAATAACAAAAAATATTTTACTAAAACATAAGATTTACAGGAGATTTTCCAGACAAGCCATACAAAATGGTCACAAGCTTTTTCTTGGAGGGACTGGAGGGATTTTTCTACACTTGACAGCAGAATCACAATATTATTAGTGAGGGTGATGGATGTTCGTTTAATGTTCCCATTTTTGTTCAAACAATGAAGCTTGTCCATCTACAGCGTCTAAGTTAGGCTGGGCTAGAGGGTATATTCTAAAGTATAACTGGTTAGCTGCTTTAACCAATGCAATTAGCATCACCATAAAAAGGGAAGAGGAGCCCACAAAATTAAAACAAAAAAGCCCCGCAGCTAACCCTGCCTACCTTCATTCACAGTGCTTATACTTAAACCATGATGGGAGAAATGATTAAAAGCAGAGATGTGCTGCTGCTTTTAAACAATTTCACAACGATCCAGATGATACTTCTAGCCTCTGCTCATGCGTTACAATAGTGAATTAGGACAAGACACAGATTTGCTAATGTGCATTTAATCACCAAAGGACTGAAGATGTCTGGGCTTTTATTCTGTAATGTTTCTAAGACTGTGTCCATTAAATGCAAACAAAAAGGAAGAGGTCTTGGCAGAACAGGAGAAGTGATGCACACTTGATGTTCAAAGCGCATTTAAATATTATTCATGGCATATAGCCTAGTCCATGCTCTGGCTGCAAAGAGAGAGAGAGAGAGAAGACATTTAGGAAACTTGCATTTCTCAAGCTTTACTAAAATCATCCCGAGTAAATCTTTGACTGCCACATATGCCAGCTCTGGGATTTTGCAGGCACGACCCCGACTCCCCAGGACCACACAGAGTCCACAGCCTGGTTGGAGCAGAAGCCACGAGGCCGAGTGCTGAACCCTTCCTACCCACCACAGGCACCCGTAGGAGCAGGTATGGAAGGGTAACTAGCAATCTGCACGCCCAGCTCCACAGGAAAGGCAAAAATGTGCGCTCTCAGTCTGTCACAAGTCCAATTTAGACACCCGTGCAATGCAGCTGCACCAAAGCTGAAGATCAAACAGACCCAGAGCGTTCTATTCCTCCGACAGGCCTCGCTCACAGGCCTGAAGGTGGACCCCACTGTGGGTCCTGGATTACAACCACATGCCATGATTGCTCCTGCAAACTGCCAGCATAAAACAGGAGATCAGCATTTAAATCCCCTCACCCGACAGTAATCAGCTTAATATATATTTCCTAAAGCCAGGGAAAAAACGGGAGCAATACACCACCTGTTTCTATGGCTTGGGCTTCATTGGTCTTCCATTGCTCAGCTACATCATTTGCTAATGGATCGTCTGGATTGGGAGCACTTAACAAAGCCTGGATTGATAGCAGGACTGTACGGATCTGCAAGGCTGGGGACCATTTATCTGAAGAGACAAGGGGAGCAGCATGAACATTGAACACGGAACACCACATTGAGCCACGCAACCCACGCGGCGAGCGCAACGCGCTGCCCGCTCCGCGGCCAAAGGAGAAGTAACCTCCTCTGGCAGACAAGGGGCCTCTCTCTCTGGAGAGAATCTATAGGTCTCTTTGGATAAAAGCAGAAAGACAGACAACAGGGCAACACTTACCTTTCAAGATATCTAAACATATTCTTCCCAGCTTGTCTACATTAGGATGATAAATTTTGGTCATGAAACGTACTTTAGGAGCTGCCATTGGGTATTCTTCTGGAAGGAAGAGTTCAAGTTTAAATGTCCCACCCTCAAAGGGGGAATCCTGTGGGCCTGCGATGACCACATGAAAATAACGTGCGTTGCTTTCATCTGGCTCTGCTTTTATCCCAGGGACTGGCTCTGCCAGCAAGCGCTGGGTTTCCTAGGAGGAGAAGAAAGGACAGTGTGAAAAAATATAAGCTACTTAATTTAAACAGATTGTAATTATGAATGGCAAATATCATTATGATTGATTTGTCCTTATCCATTGAAAACATGATCTTAAACAAGTAGCT
This sequence comes from Rhynchotus rufescens, assembly GCA_032273925.1. Lineage (NCBI taxonomy): Eukaryota > Metazoa > Chordata > Aves > Tinamiformes > Tinamidae > Rhynchotus > Rhynchotus rufescens. Next base: position 3,955 of record JAVCKT010029833.1, on the reverse strand, counting down.
TAAAGTCAAAAAACATCTGCAGAAAGAATACCAGGACGCGGTACATCGACCTATGTCCCTCCTCCCCCCAGATCTCACAACTACTGACCTGTTGCTACAGCCACTACAGGGGGCACAACGAGGCACCCTGACAAGTTTCGACTGCACGACTGTCAGAACGTAGTTGTTTCAGCTGACATAAAGACTCCTCCAAGGACACCACAGTGTCCTGACACCAAAGTCCCTTCCTTTTCTACCTTGGAGGAGAGCATGCAGAGCGAGTAACCAAAGGCCTTGCTGTTCCACGCACGGTGCTCCAGGTTCGATGCAGCAAGGGCAGAGCGGGTCACTCCGCGGGGCAGGTTTGCCCTGGGATCAGTGTTAGCTGCCCCACTGCAGGCCCGAGGCCGCCACGGGTGCCGGCCGGCACGGAGCACATCCACAACCAGCGGCCCGGCTTCCTGCCCGGACTGGCGCTCCTGGGAGCTGGTTCTTGCACCGCAGCCCCGAACACCCCCCGGCAGGGGCAGGAGGCGGCCCCGACACGGCCAGTGCTGAGGGGCGAGCGCGATCCGGGCGAGCGCCACGGGGACTGAGGCCGAAGCTGCGCTCCTCATCCCCATGGGAATCGCTGCTACAGACCCCGGCATCCGCTTTGTAAGCGCGCACCTTTACACACACACAGACACAGACACACACAGACACACACACACACACAGACACAGACACACACAGACACAGACACACACAGACACAGACACACACAGACACAGACAGACACAGTTTGGCCCCTTGTTGCTTACTGGCCCTAGCTGCCACTGCCACTTGCACGCCTTACTGGAAGGATGACCAACCTGAGAAACTGCCTAGATGCACACGGATATATTTTAAGGTAACTTCATAACCTACCCAGAACTGACATCCTGCTGAGTACTTATTAGTACAGGAAGCCTGCAGAAGAGCAGTTATAAATAACAGCCAAAAGTTTAATTAAGAGCTATGAAAGGCAGTGGATGAGAAACATATTCAGGTTTAAAATCGTGCCGCACATGGATTTTATTTCTCAGGGCAACCCTTTCAGCAACTGTGCTGCTCCCAGCAGTTCCTGGGCCCCACTTGGATGCCCAGCAGCCCCCCTGGCTGTGCCAGTGTGTGCAGCCGGGTCAAATCCATCCCAGGAGCAGCAGCCTCCTCGGATCCGCAACATCGTCCTCCCCCCAGGCAGGGCGGCCACCGGAGCCACCCGCGGGAGCCACCTACCAGGAGGGACACATGGGCACCACGGGAAAGGCGCCTTCTACCAGCACGGGCTGCACCCAAAGGCTTCCTGCTAAGGGCACATCGCAGGCTGCTTCCACACACGCAGGATGCAGCTTTCTGCTGCTGAGAGCCAGAGCTGAGCCCTGTCTCCTGCTCACGAGGCACCTTTCTAAGGCAAGACTGGAGTGACAAACTTGCTAGACTATGAGGAAAGCAATAAAGACGATGCCACTCATTACGGGGATATGTCATGTTTGAGTTGTGTCTGTTTTCCTGTCAGGCTAACACAAGGATTTTATACAGCTTTAACTTTCAGTTATGAAGAAAAGGATAAGGGGAAATGAATCCATAAGTTCTAAGCCTTAGCACATTAACTGGTTACATGTATAAGCAGCTCTGCTCATAAAGCCAAATCAATGAAGTCTCATTCATGTTTTAAATGGCCAACCGAAGCTGTGCAGATACTGAAGTGAATTTGATCAGGCATCCAGCTAAAGTCATCCCTACTGCAGACAAAGTGCTCTCAGCACACAGGGCTGCATTGAGCCGTCGGGAAGGCTCAACCCAACTGAGGCAAGTGGAGGGTTTTCAGTCTAGTGTTACTGCCCATAAAAACCCCCCAACAAGGCACCCACAAACAAATCACTACGTGTGGTCTGAGCCCACAAAAAGAAAATTCTTACTCACACATTAATCTTGTTTTGCAGTTTTACAGCTACACTAGTTTTCTCCAGAGAACATCTGCCCAATGAAAACAGTACTAACCCGTACAGTAATTCCATCCCAATTAAACCTTTTAACTTGCTGCATTTTCCAACTAATCTGGAAGACCAAGTGTATGCAACAGTGCACTAACTGCACTATTTTGTTAGATGATACCTTTCAAATCCTTTTCCTTCCTTTTCCTTTCAGTTAAGGAAGCGAGTCTTGCACAAGCCGTTGCTTCCTGCTTTCTCCCCCCAACACCTTCTCGGCCCTCTGCCGCTTCCAACCAATTCCTGTGCGATCAGAGGCAGAGGGTAAGGAAGCCAGAGTGGGGCTGCAGCGGGGACGGTGCAGACGTGCGACGCCCGCACAGGGGCTGAAGGCCACTGGAACGTGCAACACCGCACACAGCAGTGTGTGTTGGGGAGGGAAAACACAGACCAAACAGCAGGCTTTACAGCCCCCCTGCTCAGGATGTGCTTACAGCACAGCATCCATTTCACCTTCATGAGAATACAAATTTCCACCTAAGCAAGCATCCCAAGGCAGCACCGCGTGGCTGTGTTTAGTATTTCAGCTAGCTGAATGCAGCCTCACAAACAGTGCAGGGCATTTTGGCTTTCAAGGCATTTCGTGCAGCACAGGAGGCAGTTACTGCTGTTTGCCAAGTCCTGCAACATTTTCAAACGAGATCCTCTCACCCCTGTTTTAACTCTGCTTTTACCAATTCCTACTGAATGTCCATTTTCACCAACTGAAGTAAGATTAACCTCACTGAGGATACATGCCAGCTCTGACTCACAACCCGTTATACCCATCACAATTTTATCTTCCCTGTTCTTAAGTGGTTAAAAGGCAGGGACATGATAAAGGTGCATTGAAGAGCAAAGTCCAAGCTCCTCTTTTTAATACAGGTGGTTCTGGAGCAGAGGGACAAGTGAGAAGAGCTGCACTGAGGTGCAGGTTTCCTCTATAAAGACATGGAGCTGAAGGCTAACGGTACCCTCAAGTACCCTCAGGTACCCTTAAACTTATTACCCTTATTATAAACCCTCAAGCTCATTATAGAGTCATTAGAAAGGGCAGAAATCACAAGGATTCCCCAGTATCCAACACCCAGAACAAAACAGGGTCCCCTTCAAGGGGGCAGATGAAGAAACCACAAGGTTTCCACACCGCTGTGCCCAAGAGACCCCACTCACCCCACTGGCGCATCCCGAGGTACAGCAGCACAAAGGAAGAATTCCTTAGAAATAGGCTCTGTTTTACATCAGCTTCAGTCTGATTTAAAGCAGACAGAAGTCTGCTTTAACGCTCCAAAAGCCACTACACAAAGATTCAAGCTGACAATGCCTGGTCAAAACAACACGTCTGCATTTTTGTAGGACAAAAACTATTGTAATGTTTTTCACAAGTCCTACTGGCTATCAACAGATTGAGGCAGGATTAAACAATAAAACACATGGACAAACAATGACACTCAGAAAACGCACGCGTGGAAGTATTTGCAAAGAATTAGAAAAAAAAAATCACCATTTCTTACAGAGCAGGGTCCCTGCAGCTGAAGGGAAATCTCTGAAGCTTCACTGGACTGATGAAGGCCACACCAGTACTGAGGGGAAAGAGTTTCATGCGACTGGAGAAAGGCTCAAGTTTCTTCAACATTGTTTTAGAAGGGAACCGTGTATACACTTGGACAGAAAAGAATCATTCCTGTTCCATTCCCTGTCCTTTGAACAGGCAGTCACCACAAATTCCAGACGCCTCCCTTTGGTGGGAAGAGCCCTTGGAGGAGCTCTCAGCAGCGCCTCAATCACAGCAGGAGGGCAGCACAGGGGATCAACCTGAGAAGGAATCGCTACCTCCTCAGCAAGCACAAAGGCAGCAGCTCAACCAGCCCAATGCTAATGGCAGTAGCAGGCAGGAAACTGCTAAATTAAAGTCTTCCTGCAGCCATAAAGCCTTGGATATCAAGAGGCAGCATATAGCTCCTTGCTTGCTATACACAAAT
>JAVCKT010029832.1:0-15443 GCA_032273925.1 Rhynchotus rufescens | reverse complement strand
CCAGTGTATTCCAAAATACCTGGGGTACTTAAAACCTTTGTGTTTAAAAAAACAAATAAGTATTTTAAAGTTATAAAAACCTAAAAAAAAAAAAAAAAAAAAAAAAGATTTTGCCAGAGATAGTAATAAAAGTAGTATATCTTCATATATTTTACTAATTATTATAAACTACCCATCGGATAATGAGTTAATATTATTTGGCTTACCTAATCAATATTACATATTTTCATTAAACTACAATATGTATATTATACAATGACATTGCCCTGGTTAAACAAAGATGGGTGGTTCAACACTCAAGTTTCATAGTGATAACTGCAATATAATTTCATATATAGACTTCAAAAAATAATGTACCATTTAGGAAATCTCTCTCATCGGCTTCTTCAGAGGACTGAAAGTGAAACTTTGTGACCAGGTGAAGGTCTTGAAGAACTTTTGAGCACAACCTGTTCTGTGCAAGTGCTTGAACTTTTGACATTTAGGACTGTCTAGAAATGGAGAGTGAAAAGAACAATTCTGAACATGCCAAAGTCATAAAGAAATAATCAGCTTGATTCTAAAAACAATCCCTTCTCTCAGTGGCGGGGCAGTCTGATAGACACAGGTCTAGAGAAAAATTCTCTTCTGATGTGGCATCTGAAGGAAGACAGTTGTGGTGTCCTTATCTCTGTACTGGGTGAGAATACTATGAGCAAAAGGTCTCATTGTGCAGCATATTCCTGAAGGCCAAAAGACAATCTTCTTAGACTTCCCATGGGAAATAGGAAAGTCCTAACAGATCCCTCCTCTCCATAACACAACTAAGAGAAGGCATTTCTTTGCTTTAGTGTTTTACATTGGAAACGGAGGAGAAAAAAGCCCTGCAAAGAAAGCAAATGGAACTTGACAAGATGGTAGGGAATAGCAGTAAGTATGAACAGAAGAAACAGAATAAGAGCAAAAAACAAGGATGTGTACATTTGAAGGAATAAGTTCATATCTGAAGGTCTAAAACTAATGCTTAAGGGAAAATATGATGTGAAAAATATTTGAATGGGAAAGCAAAAGTTTATTCAAGATAAATTTAAAAAAGCTGCTTCCATATATTCACATTAAGTCTCTCTCTTCAGAAAATATTCGCTTGCTACTGATTTCATCTCAATTATTTGATTTTTCAGTGTGAAAATTGAAATGAAAAATATTTTTTCTAGTTTTCATTTTTGCTTTAAAAAATACAGCATGTTGTAAAAACAGACTTAAAATCTAATCTTGAGGGAAAGAGATGACAACACTTTTGTCAATTTAATAAAATTGAAAAAAAAAATATTTATTGTTTGGAAACTTTGGAAGCCAGATTAAAGCACTTTCCATAAATGTGAATTACAAGATATTTAGGAGTTGTTTTTTTGTTGTTGTTGTTCTTGTTTCAACTTAAATGAAAAACTAATTTTGGAATACCAAAATAACCAAAGACATCCTATTCTTTCACAGTGCTTTACGTGCCATAATCAGTGTGGTGTTGAGGGGCTGCTTCTGTGGGCCATCTTTGCTTGCAAATCTATAGCTTTCTACCTAAACTGTTGTGTGACAGGAATTTTCAGTGGTGTATTCCAGGGGCAGTATTGGCCAGTAGGGACTACTGACCCAGTGGCAAGACATACTAGAGAACAGAATCACGATTCTCCGTGGCTGTCCATTTTTCTTCCCACTCTAGCTACATGGTAGATCATATCAAATAACCATACAGGTTTGCTTATTTCCACTTTTTAGCCTAACAAAGAATTGATTGCTTTCACAAACTATTTACTACTCAGGGGATGGAAATGAGATGCCTTTTCCTCCTGATTGGGTACACCTCATTAGGTTCACAACAGCCTTCATCTGGACTCACCACCAGGGTGATTGGTAGTGACTTGGTATCATTTTGCCACTTACCAGTCAGCACTGACAGAAATGGCCAGATCAGAGATACAAGTGGGAGAAGGTGAATCAGATGGATTGCAGCAGTAGCACTACATTAGGATTTCAGTAAGATCTCCAGAAAGGAATGTCTAAATTTTATTAGGGGTTGTTGAAGATAACAACCTATTTTAAATACAGATGACTGAGCATTTCATTATGAAATACTAGTTAATCAAATTAGCAGCAGATCACAGGAACTTTCCATATTGGTGAGAAAAAAAAAAGAAAAAAGAAAAGTTCAATGGAAGAGACAAAAGAATATTCTTTCTATTTTCTTCATATGGATCAGCCAGGAAGTCTTGTGTGTATGGCCTTTTTCTCAATTGTATATACATTTCAGTGAGTTGTTTACTGGCAACTTGAGCCAGTTCTCTAAGACCCAGTTGGATATCGTTTTTCTGTCAGACTAAAGAAAGGGCTATATTTAGCTTGTAATGACAGAGTCACTGTAAAACTGTTTTTAAAATTGTCAGAGATGATATAGCAAGGCTAGACGATGCTTCTCTGATGTCTGCTCTTTTCTGTAAAAAGTCTCATTTAACCTTACTCATTTAACCTCACTTATATGTGATCTTCATGATATGTAGGCAATTAAATAACATTGCAATGGGGAAATTGTTCACTTCTTTCTGTAAAAATAGCGAAGATGCAGGTTTCCTTGCAAAAGAATTGAATGTGACTGGGATTAACATGGAAAAAAAAAAAGCCCTTTCTCCTCTGTGTATTATATGAGGAGGCAAATAGAGGTCTTGACTTCAAATAGAAGTGTATTTTTTAAGTTTCTCTGGAAATGGCATCTACATGTTTATGATAGATATGCTCTGCCTGATCTCTCTTGTATGTATTCCAGTGTGCTTCATTCACCAGAGAAAGGCAGGCAACTTTCAAAAGAAGCAAGTGGCTGTTTACAAAAGGAGTGAGCAAAGATTAGCTCCTTTGAATGGCAGTTCCCCATAGATGCAGAAAGCATAAATAAGCGCATCATCTGCAACTACTTTCCTCACAAACTTGAGAGCTGGACTATGGTAAATAATGACAGCTGGGCTCAGGACAGCCTGTCAGAGAGTGCAGGCTGCACAAATAAAGTAAAATAAGGATCAGCTGGACAGAAAGAATAGGAGCCTGAAACCCTCTTAACAACAGACTTGCTTTACAGCTTTTCTGTTACTCCCACACTGAGACAAGCAGTGAAGAAAATCAAGAAGGAAACAGATATCCATGTTTTTCAGAGGCGTGATGGGACTGGTGCTTAAACCCATATTGCCTCAGATTTGCCTGTTCTCCTCACATACCCTTCCACTGTAAAGTGATTATGAATCCAGTGCTACTGCTACTGCATATGCTCTGCTAGCCTGCACCTTTCTTTGCCCACACAGAGTCTCTCATATGGAGCCACTGCTACCTGCTCAGGTTTTGTGCACTCTGTAGTGTCTATCAAAATCCAGACCTAATGCCAAAGTGGCCTCCCACTCGGGTGGAATCTTGGACTCTTTCTTTTATGTGGTTCTGGAAGTTCTTCTCATTCACTGCTTTTCTCTCACATGTAAGTAAGGCAACCCTTTTTCTCTAGGTCACAAGGATAAACTTGTGTCACATATACCCAGAAGGGATTTGCCCGTGCCATGTCTTTAATCTGGACTAATTGAGAGCAGATGGCTTTGAGAGCCATGCGCAGAGGTATCCACGGCAGCAACCATTCCCTCTCCACACAGGACCCACTTGTCATTGGCAAGGTGATTCCCAAATACCAGTGCTACTGGAGGGGTAGGAAGTTGTCCTAAAACATACCTTTTCATGAGTCCAATGTGTCTTTCTACAGGCCTGACTCAGTGTATTATTTGTAATCTTCTAGCTAACCTTAAGCCTTTTTTTGTCCCGTGAAATCCCGTGACCTGATCATGGAGGAGAGATGCTATCCGTTTAATGGCTTAGTACACAGGGATGCTGGAACCCTCAGCAAGGCCAGGCCTACAGGAGTAGGCTACTGTGCTAAGCTGAGCGCTGACATTTGATTGACAGTGAGAAGTGAGGGACCTACTTGCCATTTTGGTCATTCAGAATTGAATTTAACAGCCTCTTGGAAAATACACCATGATGGGCTGCCCCAGTAACCCTCAGAGGGACTGAGTGCCCTAGGAAACCTCTTCAAATCTCTAATTTCAGCATCCTAAAGATGGTTATCAACTCTGCCAGATAAGACATAAAATCAACACAGTAATTTCTTTCTGATTTTTTTTTTCTGATCTGGACTGGTAAACAGAACAGGCAATCTCAATCTTTCAAAAATCATGAGTCCCAAACCAATCATAAAATGTTATAGCATTAAAATGATTAATTTGGCATTTGAATTACATTCTGATTTTCAAACTTTATTCATGAAGCTTCTTTTTCCACAGCCAAGAGGACAAAAAAAAAAGTTTTTTCTTTTTTTTAAATAGAAGCTGACACTCTGTCAAAATAATAAAAGTATAGGAGTTGGGCCTTTAAGAAAGACACCAAATATAGCAAGTGTCATGATAAAAATCACTGACATTGGGTCTATTTGTTGCCCTGAAATGTGAAGTGACAGCCCTTAGAATTTGTATACCAGCAAGAGTTACTGCAGATACTATCATTATTTAACTAAATGAAATGTATAATCCTTTTACTGAAACATTTTCAGTTAGAAATCAGCTAAAATAATTTAGTGGATTCAGCCTAGGTACTTACTCTGTTTCTGTCAATGTGGTAACTGAACAGCTTGTAAAATTAAAATACACTAAGAATTTCAACGTGACTTCCCACTGGCAGCAATTAAAGTAACATTTCCTTTCCCTGAAAAGCTAATTTTTCTTTTTTATATATGATTTTGCACTTGTTTTTCATGCCTTTTGTCAAATGTCTGATTTGTACCTTAAATCAGGCTGGGCTGTGATTTGGGGTGAATTGTTCAGAGTCAGGTTATCTAATCTAAAAATTTTAAGTGTATTTATGTTTTCTGTTTTGAAGGAAAAAAATCACTTGTTTCAGCAGAACAGGAATGCTAAAGATGATCAAAGAATAGGGAAGTAAGACAGGTTTTTAAGTATCCTATTTCCACAACATTGAGAACTTGTGAAAAAAATGAAAGCAGGAGAAGATACATATGAACACTGAGATGTCTGAAGTGTCCATAGACACTTCACGGTTCCTGTCCTAGATTTAGAGATCTGAAACACAATCGGTAATTCAGATGCTTTTGTAAAGCTCACTGATCATTTATCTTCATGATTAAGTGGCTTCAATATCTTTGTAAACTGCCTTCTCTGTTACAATAAGGATGTGATTACAGTGGGAAGCTGAGAAAACATGAATGAGATTTGATTAGGAATTCCTTCCTGGTAGGACAATGTCATGCTTGATTTCTGAACCAGGTTCTGCTTTTCAGGCAGGCCAAAAAGCTCTATATTTGATACTGTGGGACCACAGGTAGGATGCATCAACCAAAAGGATGGGAAACAGTTCTCTAAGTAACTCAGTATTTTGATAATCTTGGCAAAGATATTTTGATATTTCTTCATGAATGACAAGTGTTCTATTAAATGTCAGCTATAAAAGCATGCCCTCTATATTAGCATGCCATAGTGCCATTCATGGGCCTCAGACTGTATTGTCTCTCCTTGATTAACCAGTCTCATGATGCTACAGACTGAAGTAGGGAAAACATGAGTGTCTCCTCTGCCAGCTTCCCTTTCTAAAGGATACTCAAAAATTGCTGCTTTCCACTGCTGAAAATGGCATATATACCTAAGGGATTAACAAGGAAACACCTACAGCTTCCTCAAGAAGGAAGATTTGCTGTAGCAAATCCATATTTCTCTATTGTAGGTTTTAACCTTCAAAGTTCACCTGTGAAATAACTTGCATAAAATTGTGCTGGCCAAACCTATTTTGCCTCCCTTGATTCAGAGATCAAAGTCAGAAGTACAATATCTTTGTATTTGCTAAATAATTCTCTCCTGCTTTAGAGGCATCAACTTAAAAGAAAATATCTATATAGTTATATACACATATCATATATATACAGATATATCAGATATACATATATATGCATCCACTTAAAGGAATATATTGGATATATACATCTGACATATGTATGTATATGTATTTAAAAGATTACATTTTTCACAGCAGACAGAATGAAGAGCAGAATGCCCTGCTCAAAGGCATATTTGAGAGAGGGATAAAATCAGTAATTAAAGATTCACATTCCAATTCACTAAGTAGGGATGAATTTAAAGAGAACCAACACTGACACACTGTGTTTATTGCTCCTGTGTTCAATTTGCCTGCCTTTACAAAGTGGAAATTCATAGAAAATCCAAGTAAACCAAGTTTGATACACTGCCACAGTCTGCCTGGGAATGGACCTGATGAGCAAAGGGGTTGGGTAGGTCACTCCTTTTTGGCTTGATCATCACATCAGAAGCCCACATTCCCTCCCTGCTGCATCCGAGTTGTGACATGGAGTTCTCTCACGGAGACCTGAGAGCAGCAACGAGGAGTTTGCCAGAAACTCTGCTGACTGCCAGCATGTTGTAACAGGGACATATGAGAGGTGGAGGTGAGAAGGCAAATGCACAGCATTGTGGTTGTGGTCACAAGCTGAACGCTCCTTTCCTGCCCTACCTGGCTCTATTGCTCTCCCGCCTCTGGCTGACCTAACACATTCTGGTCTTGCTGCAAAACTAGGACCCTGTCCCTTAAACCTTTCAGTTGCCATTGAAAATAAGGAGAAAAAGGTATCTAAAAGGTTTTTAGAGGCAGTGTCTCAAGTTCTTGTCATTTTAAAATGAGACATGCATTTAGTGTGAATGAAGCTTCTAGGTAATGAGAAGATGTAGTGGTGAATGAAGTCGCTGGCATTTAGCAATGCGTCTTCTCTCTGAAGAGACAGCAATTAACAAAGAACAGAATTTCTCTCTCACCTCTGACACTACCTCCTGTGGCCTTGGTCATTTTAATTCTCTATAATGCATAAAAAATAGGAATGCCTTGAAAATACTAGGCTCTGGAGACTGACATTATTAATATATATATATGTGTGTATGTATATATGCATATATGTGCATATATGTAGATATATATATATGTGTGTATGTACAGAGTTCTATTTATTCAGTTTAGTTTTAGTCCAGACATTTCTTAATTACCATTATCAAATCATTATTGTCAAAAGAGTGTTTGGATAACTCCTCTGGAACCAATAAAATAGCAACACTGCCAATATGCAGATCAATACTCAACTTTCTAATCACAGAGAGGGAATGCATGCACTTAAATGCATATCTACTACGTGTAAAAGTGTAACAAACCAAAGCAGAAAATTTCTACATGTGTGAACAAAATAAAGAGACAGAGAGAAGGGGAGAGAATGAAGAGGTAATGATTTGCTTCATTTCTGTCAATTCTTGCTCTAAGTGTGAGGAAATGTCCATGGAAATCAAACATAGTATTGCTGCCATGACTTCAGGACTGTGTGCAAGTCAGATTTGCAGAAGATGTCAGAACTGTGGATAAACAGCTAAGAGTGGAGACATTGATAGTTTGGTTTGTTGACTGGGATTAATACACTCCATAGCACAATTATTGCTCTTTATGCTGAATGCATATCATATATGAAGACTACCAAAGAAATACACTTTTACAGAGGTTAAAAACTTTGTGACATGTAGCTAGCTGACAAAAACCAACAACAACAACACAGAAGTGTCATTTTCCCCTTCCTCTCATTTACCATACATTGAAAACATTCAGGTCATTATCCCTCCAGGGTTTTCTATCAAGAACACGACTGCCAGGCCATCCAGGCTTACCATTACAGTAGCATGAGACCTCCAAGAAGCTACATGTCTGGGGCCAGGGTGAGGTCCTAACAAAATTGGTGCAGTTTGGATTTACTATTACTATTTTTCTAGCTGTTGCAGGCCATCTCTAAGGATTTGTAAACATTAGAACTAGAACTCGAGTCTCCTGCAACTTAAAAGAGGAGAAACTTTAGCGAACAAGAGATGAAGTCTATACATGTTTAGTGAACCTTTTTTCTCTACTCTCTGAAACAATTGAGTTTTCCAGGTCAGAAATTTGATTCATCCTACCACCCTAGGCCAGACTCTCAAGTTGGGATAAACTAGCAGCAGTTTTCTAAAGATTATGCCGAGATATATAGACTGAGAGAATGCCCTGATTCCCCAAGTATTTTTCCACTGTACTTTAAGAGAACTCTGCCTTGAGAGATGACAAGACAGCCAGAAAAAGAATAGAAATGAAGTAAAACCTGAATAGAGACTAATTCGGGTGTTTTTGTGAAATCTTGCAGCCTTCTCTCCACAAACCATTAAGTCCTAATTGCCATACTAATGTTATTTTATATTGTAAGTGGAGCTCCTGACTCCCGGTATTATGGTACCCAGCAGAATTAAAGTGGGTATTTAGCTTTAACATGTTCTCTGCTGTAACCTTTACAATCAGCGATTATTATTCTGTCAGTGCAAGCTTGTTTAATATTACTTAAAGGTGTCATCCCTTTCAAGAGGATGACATATTGCCATGTAAATTAGAGACATAACTAACCCGGTTCAATGCTGAAGCAAGCACCTTTCTTTTGACTAGTTATGAATTATGGGCTGCTTTTTTTTTAATGGTGGAAGGAACCTCTCTCCTTCATTCGTAATAAGGGCAATGCTGAGGTGGATTTAAAAGGCTCTTTTCTGTTAAAAGGTTTGATCTGCGATAATCTCTTATAATCTGGAGACTAGGAACAAACTGATCATTAGGTCTGGGCTGCAAATCCACTCTCAATGCTTTTTTTTTTTTATTTAATTCCAAAACTCATTTAAATATATTCCCTTCCTTTTTCCTTCCATAGGGCACATGAGGGAAATGCTTTCCAATTAGGATTCAAATTTGATTAATTATTATTAGTTAATCCCAGCTCTGGTAATTACATTCCTCCTTCAGGAATTTCACAAGCCTTTTAGAAGTTAGGTACTGTGAGGCTACATATTGCACGTTATAACTCTTTTTTAGCCTCAAAGATGATATTCTTGCCCTGCCTGTGTTTGGAGTAGAGTCTGTGCAGTTGAGGAAAATCACTATTCCTATTTTAACTGAAATTGAAAGCTCTTAGAATTACATTTGTTTTCAAGTAATCATCCAACGAATTTAATTTGTTTATTCTCAGTTTGTTTTCATGAGTTGCTTCTGACCTGTCCCAATTTTAGCAAATCTTTGTCTCATTTGCACATAATTTTAGAGGAAGATATTTTATTCTAGGAGTTGTATTTACAATGTTCATTTCAGCTGCTGCATTCCCCATACAGCTCATTGTGATAGATCAAATGTTATTTCTACTCCCTCGATGGATGAAAATAACTTTTTCTAAGGACAAGAAATGAAGAAGACATGATGAACAACAAATAAAGGATGGTGAATTCTTGTATTCATGCGGGAGGAACTGTATGCTAATGGAGGTAGTGGTAGGAGGACCATTCCCCAGGCATTCATATGAATGAAAAATAACTGACATGAATATTTACAAACTGAAAATAATGTGAGACAGACAAACCATACTAAAACCAAACACATTCTGAGTCTGGCTAGGTTTTCTCTAGTGCAGCTGGCAAAGAGACCCTTACCTCCCCTTCAGCTGCTGCTAAAATATATATATATAAATATATCAGTGAACAACACAACCAAAGGAGGCTTTTACCAATATAGGAAAAGACTGTTCCACAGTTGTCTTAGGAAATTCTTCTGGGTTTGCTGAGGATGGCAGAAGAGGAGATAAAAATGTCCCGAAAAAGCAAAACAGCAGTCTGTAGAACTGTTGCAATTTAGATAGGTCTCAGAACAGGCTAAATAATGCTGGGCACTATAAAGCTGGATAAGACCAGAAGAATGCAAATCCACTGCTCTTGATAATGTTTCAGGAAGAAGATTTGTGTAGAAAGCATACATGAATATTGCTATCAAGAGTTATTTCATATTTAGCTTTAATTATCCCACTCCAGTTTTTGCTCAGGGTATAAATCCAAAATAAGTCCAGAATAAATCCTTTCTTCAATGACTGAAGATTTACCCCCTTGTATATTTCAGAGAAGATTTAGTCTAATGTAGAGTCTATTCTGAACAACAGTACGGCCTATCTGTACCCATCTAGTAGTATTCATAATGGGAGCACTCAACTTGTTCTTTACTTTTATAGATATGTACTTATGCATATACAGAAAAATTGAATATATCCTAATTAGTTTATAAAACAGGTGCAATAGATTCTCAAAATAGCCAGGAAAAGATGGGGGCTTTTAAGGGTATGACATCCTCTCCTCATGAAAATGAGATCCAGGTCACCTGTTTAAGAGACTAATTTTGAAGCTCTTCACCAGGTGTAATCCATATTACTGCCAGATACAATTTGAAGTAGCGGAATTAGCACTAGTCTAACCTACCTAGTAATACCTGTTAGCTGTTTGGAAACTGGGTCACTGTTTGATATTTTTTTCAAGACAAGGATTATACTATGTTTACTCCTGGAAGAATGACAAAACAATAGGTTGGTTTCGTCAGCATACTTCTGGTCAGTTTTGTGGTGGCTCTGAATGAGTTGTCCTGAAATGGACATTTCTGAATATATCAGGAGAAAAGAGGTAGCAAACCACCTGATATTGATGCATGTACCTACTACCTCTTGGGAGAACACGTGGAGATAACAAATGTCTTTCAGGAAACTGGCATACTCAGTTTCTGTGAGACAAAGAAGCTCAATTTATCTGATCATTTTGTTACACTGAATAATTTAAACATCTGTAATTATAATCATCAGTCACTGTAGCCAATGATAAAGTTGCACAAGGATAAATACTGAAAGTCAGAATTCTGCCTACCTGGTCTCTGGAGCTCCATTGCACCAGCTGGGCTTCCTGCCTGCTTCCTTAGAGAGAACAGGATAAGGACTCATAGCCCATGAGGTGTGGGGTACAGCTCTCTGAATTTTCCCTGAAGTACTTCTGCTGAAGCTACTGGTGTTGAATTTACCACAGGATCCTGCTCTAGAGCAATGGATTCAGACAAACCAGACCTGTCATTTTCCTACATTCCCAAGGCAGCTATGCACGACTGTGACATGCCAGTGATCCAGTTCTGGGTCTCCTGCCTCACTGGGTCGAGCCCCAGTGCGTAATCACAGACTCCAGCAGTGACCAACCAAGCAGCCCTCTGTTGCAATAACACTTGGATCACACTGGTCCAGTGAGTACCATTTTTCTGTCTGGTACATCAGATTTATGGGTTGAATTATTTAAGGTTCCACATCTCTGAGTCACATTTGAGGGAAGGAAGATTAACACATCCCCTGACTGGATTTCTGTTTCAACCTCATTATAAAAGGATAAAAAGTAGATGTTTCACAGCATGCAGCCCTGTCTGTGCTTTCTCAGATCCTATATTTCACATCAATGTACCAATAACGCTCGCAAAAAGGGCCATCTGCCCTGAAACAATAGAATCTATTCTTCCTGTGCAGACACCCATCTCGTGATTTGACTCATAAAATGTATAGGTGATAATTAAATGCTCAGTATTAAAATATTCCTGCATTGTTAATTGCAGAGAAGAGAATGCAAGTATTAATACATTTAAAATAAACTAGTGCTGCTGAAAGGAACCCTATGTGAAAAGCATCATGAAAGACATTTTTATCATTGCTCAAACAATATTACAGGCAAACACAGCAGCATGGCTTATTAAGGTGCCCAGGGCATTCCCTTGGAGCTCTGCTTTTCAGTGGCAGAATTTTCACTTGGAATATTTCAGCTATTTGCAAAAGAAAAAGAATGGAAAATTTGTTTGGTTATATGAATAAAAGAAATTCTAGGATGGTTTTAGTGGTCCCCATGCTTTGAAGCTTAGCCTGGATAATTTGTGAGAGAAGGGACAGTGTGTCAGATGTGCATTGTGCTACTTTTAGGGAATGTTACTGAGACCCGACCAAATCAAAAGCCCATGAAAAATATGCAGACTACACATGCTCCTTGAAGACCTCAATAGATTTACCAGTAAAAATTTCCAGAGACTGTGCATGCTTAGTCTTCTTGAAGCTGCTGTATGTGACCAGACAGCACAGGTAGTACTCCATCAACAGCACAACCGGACTCACTGCAGCTCTGAGACGCGGATATTCCTCAGAAAAGGCAGCTCCAGGCCAAAGGCACTGGAGCTTGGAGCTCACCTCTCTCGTGCTTTAGATAGCTCCCTAGTCAGGCTCCAGGCATCATGGAGCAAGAAAAAAAGAAAGGATTTGGGCACAGGGAATGAAACAGGCTGAAGCAAAGAGTATGACAACCCTCCTAGAAAGAGAAGTTTCTGCTCTCTCACTCCTATTACTAGTTCATAAAAGAATGTTTTATCACCAAACAAGAAAAGTTCTACATAATTAATCGTAACGTTACAGAACATAATATATATGTGTGCATGCCTTCGCATAAGCATGTGTACATGAACATAGATGCACACACCTGCTAATACATATCTATCTATATATTTGTATAAATATATATGTATATTTGTATCTGTGGCATTTGCCATTTGTTGGCAGTGTAACACAGTGAATTGGCATCTGGCATTATATTATAGAGTAGGGCCTTTTGACTGCTGATGCTAGGGAATACTGTACCATGGGATTAAGGAGCAATTAAGTAGGATCAGACAAACATATCACAGAAAATATAATCCCTATATTGAAAGTAAGAGTTTCAAGGCACTCTTTTGATTTAGTTTTCATTTGGTCTAAGACCTCAAAACAAACTACATACCACAAATGTTGAGGGGGACTTTCATCATGTTTAGGGCAATTTAAAAGTAAAATGCAAAATGTTAATAATGATGTCACTTGTTAATTCCACATCCAGGATATTTCTGCATCTCCAGAATTACCCAAGTAATGAATTATAAGCATTGAACATAGAGGACGGAGAGGCATTGAGAACAGATTCCAGGAAAACAGCCTGCCTGGAGTAACCAGGGAACTACATACAGCATATGGTATGTTGTGTATTACGTATGGGTTAATGGGTACAAAGCCTTGGAAACAGATGTGATACTTAAGCTATTCAAAGACTAAGATGTGTTCTTTGTTATCAGATGGAATTATTCATCAGCCTACAGATCTGAAGTGCTTAAATCATTACTGCACTTATTGCACTCACCCAGACACCTTCAGGGGCTCTTTCTGGTCAGCTGTCTTTGCAACCCTTCTGCTGGGTGACGTATGAGAATGAAACATGCGGAGTCTTCTGAAACATTAATTTCTTCTCTTTGCAGGGCGAATGGAAACATTAATTTCTTCTTTTTCCACCTCAGTTCCATGGGCTGAGATGTAAATAAGCTTAGCCAAGGGAATGTTACAGCCTTTTAGTCTGGCATTATGCAAAGTGCAGTGCTACCTGTCATTATGCATTGTTTTATGAATGCACTAATTTAAACTATAATCAGGTACTGGGTGGAGTTTGGAGGGAAATAAGATGCTGTGGTCCTCTACAGACAAGGGGAAAGCTGATCAGCTGATGCTTTCCAGGGCTGGCAAACTCAGAAAAGACCTTTGAAACCAGAAGGACATTCTAAATCATGGGTTAGTAAGGAAGAGGCAAATTATGAGTAAATTTTATGCTTGATTTTGCTACCCATATGTATCACGCACACACACACACAAATTCATATAAAACCAGTAGGCTCCCAGCAGTCATAAGTAAATACCGTATTACCACAGATTTCAGATGTTTCCTTTTCATTATCATGTTTCATAGTCTCCAGGATGATATTCTGGAGCATTCGGTTTGTTTCTTTAGTAATACTATGTGCAGCATTTCATAGCAGAGTCATATCCTGTACTTTCAAGTAAATGGCATAGAATATTTTTAGAAGTGAAGCTTGTGCTGCTATTACACTAGATGTCAAAAAATTAACTTACAGAGGTTACACATCCATGTACAGCTGTCTTCAATTATTTCCACAGGATTCACTTTGAATTTTGCAGCATCTTTAATTGTCCAGGCTCTTTTTTCAGAAGGCTCTTGTCGATCTCTGTTGTTCTCTTCTCTATCTACACTACCTGACACTTGCATCTAACACATAGTTGGTGCAGCCACATGCCACACTGTCATATATAATTACATGACAGCACTTTTTCTTGAGGCTTGTATAAATTTCTCAGCATAGGATTGTGGGATGGGGGGACTAGGGCATTTGAGCTATTTCAGCTCCTCAGCAGTGTGTGAAAATATTTATTACATGAGTGAGTATCTATATATCAATTTATCAGCTACTGGTAAGCATTTGCCCTCAGAAGTGGAACAGGGAAGAATCCATTCAATGCAGCACTATACAAAAATATTTAAATAAAGAGCTGCTGAATGAGGTACACACATGAAAACTACAGCAGATTAAATCCAGGGTATAGTTTAGTAGGAAGGAGAATTTGGAAAATGACCTTTCATGCGTCAGCAATAGAGTGTTGATGCAGGGGTTTGACTCAAGACAGTGATGTCTACCTGGGTCCTTTGGCAACAACCTTTTATTTTAAATCAGCATCTGCTGACTTAGGTGTAATCTTGTTTGAGATGTTTTCTTTTTTTAAAAAGAAGATGGCACTGTATTCTGCTTTTAAAAATTTCTGGCTGAATATGCTGCTAATATTGACAGTGAACTCAACGGCTAAATTAAAAATAATTCAGCTATCATGTTCAAAGGTAAGTGGAAACATTATGAAAAATAGTCTGATAACATCACAGCAGAGCAAGTAAAAGCAAATGATTACATGAACTTCTTCAAGGGTCTCCAGTACAACGTAAATATGTCACTAATGGTTAAAATGAAGAAGCTGCCATCTGGACAGGTGGATGATGTAGATTCTGGCACTAGATGTGTCATCTCTCCTGAAAAGCATGAGAAAACCAGAGACTTTCAAAGATATTGCAAATAAAGTTTGCCTGAAACTCTTCTGAACCAAAAACCTACAAACTTAGTTTAAAAAAAAAAAAAAAAAAAAAAAAGGCTTCATCTTATTTTAGCAAATTTAAGATCTGGGCTTAAAACACTGTTAAAATGCATTAGTGACAGAGATCTGTATAAGTATAGATATAAAGAAAAAGATATGATTTTTTTTTGCATTTTTGCCCCACGCATTCCAAAGAGAGTTGTATTCTTTGATTCTTACTGTATGCCTAAAATCCTAAATGCAATGCCAGTTTGAGGGAAAGAAAAAGCAAGCATATACCTTTTCATAATAATTTTTTAAAGCAATTACTGCTCCTTGTTTAGATTTCAAAGCATACTACAGAACAGCAAATAAAGGAAAAACAGGTACTTTTCTTTTCCCCAAGGATGTTTTTACTGTACATTTTGTAGCAAAAAAAAAAGGAAAAAATATTCTAATCACAGGGATGTAATTTTCTAAAACTCCGAGTAGGAAACGTGACGAATACAAG
>JAVCKT010029827.1:0-16992 GCA_032273925.1 Rhynchotus rufescens | reverse complement strand
GAAACTGCTTGCAAGAGTAAATATCTATATGTGAGCAAGGGACTTGGAATCTGACAGCAGATGAATGTTACCCAAACCTGAATATTAAAAAAAAAAAAAAAAAAAAGCCCTATATGAAAGTGCTGCCACCTACAGTCTCTTCCAGGAAGACAGAGGCATCCATTCTCATTAGTCATCTCTGAAGTCCAGTTATGCTCGGTTGGCCAGTATTATTACACAAGTAGGATGACAGATTTCCCCAAAATACTTTGTAATTTTGAACATAGTAATCTTTAATTCATAATCTAAAATTTTATGTGAAATTGCTTTTGATGTTTTGACTTCAACTGGGCTTTGCTCCTAACTTATGGAAGAATGAATCTGAAAAAGGACAAAGCCATTAAACTTTGTCCATACATAAACCAGCACTGTACTAGGGTGCCCATATAAGCACAGTAAGTATTTGCTGCAGTAGTACCCATTTGTCCCCAAATTATGTCAAATATGTGATGGATGGGCTTGGCAGATGTTCTGAACAATAGCTACTTATTTGGTTTAATTCTTGGTTTCTTTTGTACATAGAATTTTAAAAGCAATGCTTTTAAAAGCAGATTGCACTCATAGCAATTTATTGCACAGCTTCTAAATGTGGTGTTACGTGAACAAAATACACGGCCAGAAGTATGTCTGGCATCTTGCACTTTGGCTGTGGTCAGTGGCAGAATCGTAGATGGCAAAGCTAGAAGAGGACAAACATGGAGTGATGTTTCAGAGCACGAATGTGTAATGGTGCCTTACCCCAAACCTCCTCATCCATCCTGAGTAAACAATTTTCAACTGTATTGGTGCGTAGGGGGCAAATGACTCTTCACTGTATCTTACATTAAATAGTTTGGAGATAGAAGTTGCACTTTAATTGCTCTAATTCATATGCCCATGAAAGCATATCACTAAGAAATTAAAGATGCTGTTTCTTGGCTGACTCATAATAGTTACTTATCCAGAAGGAAGCAGCTGTTATAACAGCCAAAATGCCTCCCCCACCCTGTAAATGCTTTACTAGCTTATGGAAAACTAAATCTGTGGTTGACCTATCATGGCCATCATCTGTAGCAAAGTGATTTTTCAGATCTCTTTGCTGTAATTTTATGTTGGCATTTGAAATGATACAAAAAAAGGTTTAGGCCAGGAGGCCCACCTTTTTGTAAAGCTGTGCATGTTACTTCTGATACTTATCATATTGTAAAACCTTTAGTCTCTGATATTTAAAGTTGAGAATTATAAACTTTTTTTTTTTTAAGAAAAAAACCCCTAA
The DNA here is from genome assembly GCA_032273925.1 of Rhynchotus rufescens. NCBI lineage: Eukaryota > Metazoa > Chordata > Aves > Tinamiformes > Tinamidae > Rhynchotus > Rhynchotus rufescens. Next base: position 15,698 of record JAVCKT010029827.1, on the reverse strand, counting down.
GGCCTCTTATACTATAGTCTCTTGAAAGATCCTAAAGCTTTGAAAAAAAAATGAAATATTTTATTTTATGAAGCAGTTTTGGGGTCAGTTTTTCTAAAATGTATGCTTTTATGTTGGATAGTTTAAAGACCATCTGTTAACTGAAACCAACCATAAGTGAAGTTGCAGTTATGTTTCCTATTAGTCTTGTATCACTCCTATTAGTCATGTATGAGGGAATACAGAGACATCCACCAGAACTCAAAAAAATTGAAAAAGCAGATGTTGAAACTGTGTTGGCTTGTTGCTTTTCTTTTACAGGAGCAAGTAATTATTAATGGATTACAAAAACACTGCAAGACTGTTTGTGTAAACTCTTATGTAGAATCACAGCTAAGATGTATCCCTGATTATTGTATATTGCAATTGGAAATTGGAGTATTTTACTTGGAGACACTGAGGAGAATTTTAAAAAAAATAGATCATGAATGTTATGTCTGGAAGCACACAATGAAAGATAAAATACAAATTTTTAAATAGATATGCACTTCTAGTCTCTCAGGACTCATATATTATGTTGTCATGGTGAGCAGCGAATAAAAAATAAAATAAAAAGGCTGTTCCTTCAGTAGTTGTGACTTATTGGTAGTTATCTTTTACAAGAGTTCCATGCTGACTTAAGTAAAGATTTCTGAGGGAAAAAAAACAAACTTTATTTTTCAAATAAATTCAGCTCAGAGCTCACAGCCTTCCATGACACCACACTGAATTATTATTAGTGTGCACTGCTGTGAGAATAACGCTCACTGCTGTTTAACAATAATGTCTTTCCGTGGAATTTCAGAGTCAGTAGCAAAATGAAAGCAGAATCGAGTGCTGAAGCAGAAGTAAACCAGTCTGTTCTCAGACCACAATGCTCTTATCCTTGTTCCTCTAAGGAGAAATATTGTCATGCCCTGTGTCTGCAGGTCCATACAGCTTGGTTGAAATCTTATTTAATAGTCTATGTATGTTAAACAGAAAGGCTTATGTTGTCTGAATAAAATCTCTTTAAGTGTATTTCTTTAAGACTTTTTCTGTCCTCAATCTGCAATGAAGTATCAAGGACATATGCGATTTTGTCTCTATAAGGCTTCATCTGTCATGAAGAGTAGAGGTTAATTGATTTTACTTCTATCATTACAGAAGATAGTGTGCTGCACTCAGCAGGTGACAGTAGCGTTCCGGAATGACGGGTCATGTCTAGGCTCTTCTGGAGCCTCTTGAAGAAGACTGTCCTGACGAGGTCCCCTGACCGCAAACTGCCATCGATGGTGGCTTGAGGACGCTCCTCAGGTCCTGTCGTGTGTCCCAGGTATCTGAGCTCTGGGTTGCTACCCTGACCCACTGATTGCGTCTGCTGCTGGAGCCAGAATCCAGACACCAGTTCAACCTGGTGAAGCAGCATGAGTCTGTCGGGGAGTATAATGATGCTGTGGCTCGTGTGTGTCTTTAGGGAGCTGAGGCTTTTCCTTGGGATGCTGAATTAGGAGATGGGACAAAGATCACTCAAGTGTCACAAGCTCCACATCTTGCAAAAGTGCAGAATTACCCTTATTGTCAAGAGTAAATCATTTTACTGCCCTCATGAGCACAGCTATGGACAAAAAGCCAAGCGTTTATTGCCAATTCTTGAAGAAAATCTCTCCCAAGACCTCTGTAATCCCTAGCCCTGTGGAAGTTGCACAAGTTGCTGTGTAGATCAAGCTCCAGCTCCTGATCCTGCTTAGAGCACTCTGGAGCTGCATAATACAGGGCACTAGGCTTAGGCTGCTAGGGCAATGAAAGGCTAGGGCGATGAAAGTTTTGGCTTGAATAGTTTAAATTAAAAAAAATAAAAAAGGAAAAAAGTTTATCAAAGTTAACATGCTTGTGTGTTAAGAGCTTTTGGCCTTAAATATTATAGAATCACTCTGAAGGATTTCATCCTTACGCTGCTTCAGAGTATCCTTCCCTTCCTGTCTATGACTTGTCTGCCAGGACACTCAGGCAGTTACTTCAGTGGAAGATTCTCCTACAATGAAATTTTAAAGAAGTGATAATTCAGCACTAATATATGCTGTGATATTCAAGCTGTCCCTACAGCTCTGTCAGCCCTGAGAGCCCCTCTGGTGCCCTGCTGGTGTGTTCAGCATCCGAGCACCTTCCCTGGCCTTCCACTGCACTTGTGGGGAGGTTGTCTTTGAAGACCCGTGCAAAGGTTTTTCCTCAAGCACTGAGGATAACCACTGAATTGGTTCTGTCATCTTCCAGCTATTTGAATGTAGATTTTTAGGGGTGAAAGTAACCTAAACCTCGGAATTCTTGTGATGTCAAAGGCAAGATAGTAGAAATGATCGAGTAAACTGCTCTTGTAGGGCCTTTAAAAGGGCTTTGTTATTGTACCCAGTGCTTTGGTCTTGTTTGCTATTGTTCTCAGTATGGTTTAATGGTCATTAGGCAAAATCACTTTTTCAACAGCTTTTTCATTCAGAAAATGAAAAATCAGGTGTACCAATAATTTAGTTTTGAAATTCATATATTTTGAAATTCATATATTGGGCATATTTTAGAAATGTTGGTAGTTGAACATTTCTTTCTGTTTAAAGAGAGGAAATTATTTTATTGGAGTGAGGTGAAGCAAATTTAAATTGTTTCCTTTCGTGGGAGCGACTGTTGCTGCAGAAGGTGCTGGGAGAAGCAGCAGCAGGAAGGCTCTGTTCCGTCGCTTTGCCACGGACATGGTTGCTCCTTGTTCTACATGGGTTTCTCCTGATCCTAATCCCCAATTCTGGTCCCAATTCTCCTGGTCCTAATACTCCATTAGCACAATTTGAGGATAAGGAAAAAAACAGATTATCTTTCAGAAGACAAAAGTTATTCCCGTCACCTCCCATTTTTCTGTAAGCCTGGCATGGAAAGATAATAGAAATACAGAAAAACAAAGTCTGACTTTGTGAACATTCACATATGCGTATTTATACTAAAATAGTGTTTAACAAGCTTTATCAATAATACACATCAAACATGTTTTAAAACCTTTCGATTTCTTTTTGTAACAGGAATTTAAAATGTATTTACTTTATTTCAGAATTTTAATATTAGGCAGTTACAGATCCTATATACTCCAGGTGTGCATTCTATAGAATGAACTTCCTCCTCTCAGGGTTGTGCTGTGGAACTATTGTTAGCTCTAGAGGTTCTAGGGTTTCCCCGAGGTGCTCCGGGGCACAGCTGGTACCTGCTGCATGTGGGGTGCTCCATGCAGGGCACGGCTGGTACCTGCTGCATGTGGGGTGCTCCATGCAGGGCACGGCTGGCACCTGCTGCCCACGGGGCCAGCCCGGAGCTGCGGCGGGAGGCAGAGCGGGCACCGCAGGGGTTGGGGCTGAGCGAGCCCGGCGCCCTGAGCGGCTGGATCCCACTCAATGTCCGGGCAGTGCCGATGGCCCTCGCTTCCTAACCAGGCCTTCCCTGCATCTCAAGTGCTCTGATCTACTGGCAGTGCCTCTTCCCAGGGGATGGGAGGATTCCTGGGGGACACGGCATCCTTGGCGGTACGGGCTCTGCTACAGATTGGCATTCTACTGCAGATTACTTTCTCAATTTATGGAAAAATGTCATTCGAGCTCGTCCATTCTCACACTCTGGTGATAGTCCTTTTAATTTCCTTTGGCTCTTGCTGCATTCTGGAAAAGGTTAATTAGTTATCCACTGAGCTTGATAGAAGAAGATTTTTTAGAATATAATATTAAGAAATGTTCTATTGGGGTATGAAGGTAACACCACAAGGGGGTACTATAATTTTATCAAATTTGTCTTGGTAAGTTGCTTTATTAAGGTAAAGTGATTACAGCCTGCAGAGTTAATTTTAATATGCTAATACACCACAGCAAGTTGGGAACTCAAATAAAATGATACAATTAATTTAAATTTATAGAAGGTAGAGAGACTTAGTAAGGTCATCTGTATGTTATATTAAGCTTGCGTATAGGCTTAGCAGATTGAAAAGTCAGTTTTCTTAGAAGCAAGCTTAGGTGGCTGCCGTATGCACTTTGTTGACCTTTGCATAAGGTAGTTAATGTTGTTCTGTGAAACTTAGTTCAGTTTCATGTGAGAAGAATAACCCTTTCCAAGCACAAAAATCTCAGGTTGGATATGTATGTTTTTTAGGGATTTTAGCAACCCTGCCAAGGTGAAAATTTAGTAGGGCTTGAATTCTTTTTTTTTTTTTTTTTTTCATTTGCAATGGAAAAATATATTCTCTGGTATTCTTCCTTCAGCAAAATAATTGCTCTTGATTAAACCTTTTGATAACATATTTAAATGACTTGCTCTTGGGCATATGGGTGCAGGAATTATGGCTTGTGGCTTTGGGGAGGTGTTACTGCTTTTGTTTTGTTTTGGAAGGGAAGAAATGCCAGCAGTGTAAAATATCTGGGCTTTGAATTCTTATATCATGGCTGTCCTCAGGTAATGCAGCACTGAGCTCTAGAAGAATAGTATAAAAATTAATTTAACATAAACAGGTTCTTTGAAAACCTTGCTATTGTATTAGGCCAGGAGAAACTAGAAGAATAAAAAGTAAAAAGAAACAGAGAATGAGGGAAACGAGGGAGAATACAGTGAAGCAAAAGTTATGGAATATAATAGTTTTAACCTTTTGCTTACCTGTAGCTTATTGGTATTTGGATGTTTTATATATCTGGAGCAGAATTTATTTGGGGCACATGAATACTTTCAGTGCGGAGAGGCTGTGATTTCTAACTAGGGTCTCTAGGTGATAGCATCGCGCGAATCTAAAATGCCCCGAACAGGAGTAATAAATACCTGGAAGGTGGAAGGTAGACAGATGTTTAGATCTCTGCGGGGCTGGAGCGGCCCTGGGAGGGAGGGTGAAGAGCTGTTAACAGTGGGCTGTCTGTTGTCATCGTGTTTTGATGCAGTTCGCAGAAATTCCGGTTAGAAAACAGGAACGAACTAGTGAGAGTATGAAACACGTTAGAAAAATACATTCATATAATTTCTATAGAAGACAATTTTTCATTCTAGTCATCCTATTGAGTGACTTTCACAAAAGGTTCTTGAGCTCAGTTTCTCTGCAGGATATGGAAAACTGGATCATCAAGAAACCACCGAGAGTCTAGTTTGCTAGAGACAGCAGTTGGCAATGATATAACAAAATGGGGCTTTCCAAATGCTTTTAAAGATGTTTTCAGTATCCATTTACAGTCTGTTACTAAAATCTACACCATAACGTGTGTATTTTGAAGACTACACTGAAGGCAGCGTCAGTGCTGCCAGCCCTCTGTTGATATGGGTAGGTAAGTATATGAACTTACAGTCCTACAAGCATTGAGTCAGTGAGAAAACTGCAGTATGACTTTCTTTTCCTTAAATCCACATATAGTACAAGCCTTGGCACAATGAGAATTCCAGGGGTGGTGCCCTTACCTGTAGGCTTCTGTCCTTATTTATGCTGTAAATAGCAAAAAGTCACTGAACCAGCCAATATTGAGCTATTCCCATTGCTGAATTTGTGTCCCTGCATGATGCAGCACAGAAGTAACGTGGAGCGTGGCGTTTTGGCACAGAATACAGAATCGGACAGTTCTGGAGGTCACAGTGAGTGAGCTCTTGCAGAACACAGGTCCTCTTTTATTGTGATCACTGTTTATAATGATTTCCAGAGACTGGCCTTTCCCTTGGGAACTGCCAACCAAAAGGAAAAGGGTGTTGCCTCCCATGAGAGCCAGCCAGTGTTCTTGTCATGGCCTTCGCTGGTCAGTTCTCATCTGCGAGTGGCCGATGTGCCTGAGCAGCACCACCAGCACCAGCTTCATGAACGAGGCTGTAGCTTCCCCAACAAGAACAGGAGATTGAGTTTAAGGATGCTTAAATAACAAGAAAAAGATATGATTTCACTTGTTATGAATTATATCCTTTTTAGGAAGAGTGCAGACAAAATATTGCAAAATTAAGAATTCTAATGATGAAAATCCTTATTCACAGAAACCTTGAACAATAACTTTTTTTCAAAGAGAGAATAAATAAAGGCAGTCTAGATTTGTATAACAAATTATTCATATTAAATTATCAAATTATATGCACAATTAAATTTTTATTAAATAGGAGATAATGTATGCGATGTTACAATAATCTTATAAAGTATAACAAGTTTTTAACTTTAACAGCACCATGCATAGTGCCTCTGTTCTCGGGGGATTAATTTTAAAAGGCATTCAGCAATTGAAAAGGAAATTATAAAATTAGTCACTTGAGTAATTTAAACATGCAAATAAGTATCCCAACTGTGTTGATACTAGATTTAGCTAAATTTACTAGGGCTGCTTAGACTTGATCACTTTAATTATTCCTGCTTAGTGTCATACTTTAGAAAGCGAAAATATAGAATTATCTGTTATAGAATCTTTGTCTGATATTGTATCACTGTGCTATATGCTAGCCTGCTCACTTGCAAAAACTTATTCCAGGTTTTTCTCCTTCTACTTAACATGAGTAATCAAAAATGTTCTATCACTGCATTGTTATAATAATATCAGATATTTGAAAACAATTTGGTTTTACTTGCTGAGTTAATTAAAGTATGATATATACATATGTTCTGATCTGAATCAGTACAGGGAAGTGGCTGAATTCTATGTGTGGTAGCCTCTCTTTGCATTTAGGAAAAAATGCATGCAAGAAGATACAGCGGATTGAGTTAGTATATTACAGATAGGACATAAGTACCAGAAGAATAAGGGACTAGAAGCGTATCTTGGGAACAGTCAGTATGTGTTTCATAATCCTAACTCTTTATTTGTATCACATTAGTGTGCAATTCCCTAGAGAGGGATCAGGAACCCGCTGCTATGTTCAGACATAGCACAAAAATGGTCATTGCTCTTAATTAAGGGCTTACACTGTACAACAGGTGGGTGCAAGAGATGGAGGTGCAGGAGCCTCCTGAGATGGTATCAGCTGCACACATCTGTCCTGATCGCTATGGATGTATTAAAAGCATCGCAGAGAAGAGTTCTTATTGAAGAAGATACATCTGTTATTTGTGATGTTTCTGATACAACTGTATTAGAGGAGAAATCTCCTGCTTTGAAAACTAATTGGCCAGCATCTTTGGTGTAGTCAAAATAACAGTGAACAAAAAAATAAAGGCAAGCCTGTAGTAAATTGGTGGCTTTGTAAAGATGAAGTACCCTAAAAGTAAAGAATAGTAAAAGGGGTAGGAAGAAGGCAGAACTGTACAGATGGATTTCTTATACTTAAAAAATGGCTCAAGAAAATGATCTGTAAACAATCTTTTTTAAATGGCTGGATTTTGAGCAAGATAGCATTTATGAAGGTTGCCAAAGAAAAGGTTGTAGGACTTAAGATAAATGAGGAAGACTTGATGAAGGCATTTAGTTGTCTGGATGGAGAGGCAATGTTGCATCCTAATAGTGCTGGGTTGGAAGAGTGTTAGGCTAGATCTCATGGAAGAAATAAAGAGAAAATGAGACTTTGGTGATGTAAAGTTTTAAATCTAACTAACAGAAGATGGTGATGACTGTGCACGTGAGGCAGAAGAAACAAGGCACTCCTGAAGGTGAAAGCTGAAAGGTGTCCTTCGGTGGGACGGTTTTGGCTTGCATGGAACGCACGTGTGGAAATAAACAGACCGTGACTGTGGTTTGGGCAAAGGAGCAAGCAGGAGTGAAGAGATGGAAATGAGCTACTTGCAGGAGAAGGTCCTTGCTTGCAGCTTTACAGCTTGCTTGAATGTAGGCAGATGCTCAAATATGTCCAAGACCTGTCCCCGCAGTGCGGCAAGGAACATGCTGCCCGCACAGCTGCACACTCTGAAATCTGTGCAGGTGCCTCCCGAGGCAGCTTGGCACTGGTTGAGAGCTGTGTTGCCTTTGCCACCTGGGGGCAGCTGACATGCGTTTCTTAACGAAATCTGAAGGTGAAGGAAAGCAAATGGAGTTTCCCTTCTTTTTGTTGCCTCCGCGGCACAAATTAAATGGAGTAGGACAGTGAATTGGCCTTGTAGACTGATCTGTTCAATCATCTGCTCTAGCTTTGCTTTGATAGAAAGATAAATGAGTTTGGCAATATTCTCCCTTTCCTCATTATGTGCAGACTGATTCATTTTTTTCAGACGTAGCCTTTTGCGGGGTTTACTTTGACATTAAAATATATTTGTCTGTGCCAAAAATGTATTTATGTTTTAGAGTTCTTATCTACAAGAAACTAGTTAAACCTTGCAAGCGGAATGATAAAATAAATGTATGACCCATCTGCATGTGCAAGACTGTTTTTAGGCTAGTACTTATCTTCACAGAATGTCTGTTGATACAAATACTAGGATAAGAGAGCATCTCCACCTACATAACCTCTAGGAGTCTTTGCTGAGCTGTAGAGGACCAGCAGGTGTAGAAGTTGCATTAACAAATGGAGTGATTTAGACCTTATTGTAGGCACTTGGCTTAGTGCTCATGCTCAGAGGGTGTTTTTGTTTGCTTGTTTTCAGTGGAAAAAGGCTGAGGCAAACAGATATTTTGTTTTCTTTTTCTTTTTTTTTCCCAAGTGACTTTGTAAATTTTCCCCCCAGGATCTGTACATAAGAACCACAGTTTCCACATGCGGGTATAAATGGAAATAATCTTTGCAGCTATGGATACTTTTTAATATTAGTTGAAAGTAAGGATGCACATAGGGCTTCTGCTCTATAAAAAAGGTGAGAAAACAAATAAGAACAAGTGTTAATTCATGTACACAGAATTTGCATCTGCACAGCAGGTGTAAATGCTACATTAATGCTGGAAATATGTGTCCTGCTGTGTAGTTTTCCTCCCTTTTTATTACTTCAATGTTTGGTCGCGTATGAATGCACCATACTTATTTGCATCTTATCACAATGAATTCCTCTTTGTTTCCAGTTATCCATATAAAGAAACAGATGCTCCACACAGACCTCAATAAAATATTCAAATGAAATCATGGTTTTCATATTGCAGTGTATGTATACATAAATATTACTTTTTATAGTAGATTATTAATTGCATATGCAAAAAAGTCAAATAAAAAGAATGTTATTAAATATGTAATTCCAATACTTCTAATTATGAATGTCAGAAGTAGGTTTCAGTGAGAATCTACAAGAGATTAAATGAAAATTATCTAGATTTTTGAGTCAGTCTGAGATACAAAAAAATCAAATCCAAATGATCTAGCATTAGTGAGCACTCTATAAAAACAAATCCTATTAATTTAGTAGCTGAAAATACCTGGTACATTGAAAATGAGACCCCTGTTAGTACACTGGACGTTTAGCATGCTTGAAACGTGCAATTAGTAACTCCCCATGACAAGCTGGATGTGACTTAGTGGCCTGAGAACTCTCCAGAGGAGGGATGAAATTCAGTTATCTGGGGAAACATTTGGGTGCCCTGCAGCATCAGCGTGTCCTGCTCATTGCCCCTGACTAGCCTGAGCTCTGCTTTCAGAAGCCCTTGGCTTGTGGCTGTGTTACTGCCGCTGCCCAGGGTGGCCCATTAAAGCCCGTCCCCTCAGCAGGTAGACAAATCTTCATTTCTAAACACACCAAGGTGAGAATTTACAGATTTGGGGGTAATTCTCAGTGATTAGAACTGTTATTGCTGAAATTTGGAAATGTATTGCTCATTTGAAATGGTCGTTTGTTCAATAAAAGCATGTTTGTGTAAAACCTCCCTTTCCCTTCCCTTCATCTCATGGGAATGGAAGGACCCGCTTGTAACCGGGACGGGCTCAGAGGAGCCTGTGCTGCAGGGCCGCCGGCTCTGCCTGGCCAAACTCGCCTGGTTGTCACGCTTGTTAGGTCTCTGATGTTGCACACTGCAGATGTCTTTCTCCACTTGTTTTCAGCTTTTAAGTGTCAGAATGCTGGAATAAAATATTTTATTTTGAGCAGAAGGGTGTTAGTCTTGGGGGCAGGGTAGGCTCAAAAGCCTTGAATAGTTCTAGGGTCTGGCACAGACTTCCTGGGCGCTTCCTTTGGTGGCTTGTAGTTTGTGTCCCTCTCTTGCGTGTTGTCAGTCTGTGTTAAAGTAGTAGGTCAACAAGTCAGGATCTCATAGTGTGTTTCTAAAGCCTGTGATAAGTAAAGCTAATTTTAAATCATTTATAATAAAACACAAATTTTACTATGTATTTTATATGCCAAATATTTTCCAGAATAGAATGGAAAAATTATGTGGACAATAATTTTGGTGTAAATTAAGCAATTGTGTGTGAATAATAGTGTAATCTTAAAAACATATGTTTCTGGGGTTTATCCTGTTTCAGTTGTTCTTTGGGTCTGCAGTCTCCTTATTTTAAGATATATGTTGTGGAAATAGTTTTTCTTTTTGCATGAGAATTATCAAGAAAGAACTTATAAAATTCCAATTAATTAATTAACTAACTAATTTGGGTCTTGCCATCCACACACGTTCCCATTCAGTGTTCTTTATTCATGAGGAATTCAGTGTGATATATCATGTCTTGTTTTGATTATTATGCAGAATTGATAGAATATTTGCCCACTTATTAATGCTGTAATCCTTTGAAAGGGTCAAAAAAGGCAGGGTATAAAGGAGAATATATTTAAAAAAAAGAGAGAGAAATGAGTGCAGTAAATGGAAGAAGACCAAAAGCACATAAAAAAGACAAGCATCACATCAGTCATTTTAAGTTACTCTTTCAGACTGCTTTATATGGCAGTCACATTTTTCCAGTATATTTTTCTGATAATGCTTTATGTATTTTACTTGACGTAGCGGGTACTTGGGATTTGTACTTTCATATACGTGAATCACAAAATGGGCTTTTTATTTAAAATTGGTATTTTTACACTGTTTTATGCAGCAAAGTGGTGAATCAGTTTACTAGTACTTCAAACTTGCAGGTCAGTAAAATGCAGTTACAGTCAGAACAGTGGCTGTAAAAAATTACATCATGGAATCCTAGTTTTATTTATTTCCAATGATTACAGTAAAATTGCCTTTTACAAGCTAAAATCTCATTTTTATTTTTTTTCCCCTAACTGCAGACTCCATTTGGCATCTGAAAACTGATCTGTTTTCTTTCCGTCCCATACATTATCATCAGTTATAAGCGCTCCTCAGTTAGAGCTTAGTGAAGGCTTCTGTTTATGGTCTGTGAGGCAAAGCAGGCTACAGTTTGTGCTTCTCAATTTGCATTGCTTCTGCAGGGGAAAAAAGAATAGAAACTTATTTTAATTAAAGAAATAATCAACAACTACGAAAAGGTGTGCAGAGGGCAAGAAAGGGCTATTTTTATATTGTTTTCCTGTTCATCCCTACAACATAGTACTTTAAGGCCAAGTTTTTAAACGAATGGCATGACAAAACCTCCCCCATGAAGCAAGAGACTGCTCACTAGTTACACTGCAAAGAATAACACTAAGGAAATTAGAAATCAACTGAAACAATTTTTATGTTTTTGGCTTTTTAAATAAATGTTTTTATGATTTTGACTGATGGTCTGCTTTCTTTTCCCTGCTTTCCTGATGTGAAGTAGCCAGTGTGATTTGGTGATTTGGTCCTTGAAAATTTCTTTGGCTCTGTACAGATTTTATGGGTGCCTTAGATATCAGTAAGTTAAAATAGAGTTGAACTGCTCAAAGATATATTTGAGATTAAGCTCACAGATTATTCCAAGATTCAGCAGCCACTTAGGTTTCTTCTATGTATGGCTTATTGGGCAAAATTTGAAGTGCATGCTAGCATTTCTAGTGGGGAACTTTTAGAGGCTTTGATTTTTTTCCTTTTTTCTCCCTTAAAAAAAAACCAGCATCATTTATCTTCTCTTCTAGCTGAAGCAGGCACAGGTCCATTCCAGAATGAACATAAACTGAGCATTATTTTAGAAAAGCATCAAAGTAACATGCTCTTTTCCTCAATAGCAGAACATAGAACTGCTGAACTCAGAGCATGGTACAGCAGCATTAGTAGCCTCACCTTCATCCTTACAGTTCTTGAAGTGTTTCGCAGAGTAATCAGTTTAAAAAGAGTGGAGAGAAGTTAAGCAGCACATAGTCTATGTTATAGCTCAAATGTACAGATGGAATTCAAGGAGGAAGATATAGCTCTAACTTCTGTGAGAGAATCCTGCCTGTTATTTTTACCTTGGAAAAAGAGAACCATTGTAAACTTAAGTGAAATAAGCAGAAAAACATTTGTACTCGTGCTTCATCTCATGCTCATCCTTCTTACTACACATTGCAAGATTGGTCATGGACCTCTTTTTTGTCCATTGGGCAGAGGTGGAAATATAGGTGAATGTTCTGGCTTCCTTCTGAAGAAAGCTTTGGGGATCAGCGTAGATTAGCAAATCTAAAGAATTTCAGTCTTCAGATCCTCTGCATCCAATTCACAGGTATGTATTACTTGTACAACTTTATTGTCCTGTTATTCTTTGGCAATTTATTTGACTGAACTACTCAAAAGAACAGAGGAGTTTTAACATATACTATCACCTGTGTTTCCTTCATTGTGTTTTGCTATGAATATTTGAATTGAGAAATATAAATATGCAGCAAAATATTAAAAGGGGGCTCCCAAGAGGTGCATGATCTTGATGATGGTGCAACAAGTGTACCATCAAGGGCTGGTGTGATGGATGCTGCACCAAACCTCAGCTCTCTTCTTGCCAACTGTATTCCTGTCATATGACCAAAAAAAATTGGAGCTATTACACTTCATAGGCTACAAGCGTGCTTATAGTAGCCAGACTTGAGTGTTATCTGATGGTGACCATACGTCCCAAATTTTGAAGAGCATGTAGTTCATTTTACGTAATGTAAAACAAGTGTAATGAACTAAATGTCAGAAAACTCTTGTGTGAGTAAATACACAGTATACCGATTCAGTAAGTGAAATATTTGGAGTTGCTTTGTAAGCATAGAACTTCACACACTGAGGTACTTGTGTTGGCTAGAATAGCCTGGTAGCAGCGCCTTGTAGCTCATGTTTGAGTTTTGCGTGTGTGCTTATTGAGCTGTTGGGAAACAGGCCTATCCTAAAATAACACTGAAATGAGCTGGTTTGGATAAGGAGATTGTTGTAGTCTTTAGTTCCATAACACGTTGATTTTGTTTAATGTATATTCATTATTTTCAGAAAGTTCTTCTTTCTGATTTTCAAGTCACAAAGCAATATTTAATTGCAAATGAAAATGAAGTTGAGGATTTCTAGAAATCCTCAACAGAAAACTCAGTTTCTCCAAACAGTGCACACAGATGAGCTGCCTCTTCAATACATACATAATCTTTTTATATTGGCACTGCAGTTCTGAGTTAGCGAGAAGACTTTAGATTTTTCTTCAGATTTCTATTGGAGCTTCACTGGGCAGAAAAAGTATCACTCAAAAAATGAGTAGTTTAATGAAACTGTTGCTCTGCAAAATATGAGTTAGATGAGGTAATCTTCAAAGTATGTACTTGTTTGTCTTCTGACCTAAAAAGTCTATTTTTTATTCCCTAATGTCATTGGGCCAAACTTTCTTTCTTTATTGACTTTAGAAAGAAAACTATGATGATGATGCCATGTTGGATGCATTTAGGATTGTATAATTAACATCTGAAAGCATTGCTTAATAGCTTGTCTTCATAAATTTAGTTTCCCGTCTATAGAAAGGAAGTGTTGATATTTTAAGCATTTTACTGTTGCTGCTTATTTTTTGCTTCCTTTTATGACATAAAAATTCAGTTTGCTGGTTCATTTTGAGCCTGACTGGAAAGCTAAGTTTGTTTATTTTGGCAGCTTAGTTGTAGATCGGCCAAGAGGAAAATGAAAAACTGTAGCCTGTAGGCATTCTGTATGTATATGCTTATCTAAATACTGCTGGGAGCAGGGATAACTGTTGTTTTCATAGTGGAGAATCCAGGCTATGCAGAATAAAATGCTGGGCAGAAGGCACACGTATTTATCTTTTCTCTTTTTGCTTATATTTATTGCATCGATTATGCACAAGATCTTCAATGGGACAGGTCAGTTGTTAAGACAGGCAGTGGCACAGACACACCTACAAGCATTACGCCGTGAATATAGTCTGCACACTTTATTTTTTTTCAAATAGCAGGTTAAATCAATATGTTAAATATTTTTTTTCTTCACCAATATTTTAAAAACGTTTTTGAGACTGTATGCTACTTCTTTGCAAAAACCTAGCAGTAAAGTCATAAATGGTAGTAATTGATTTAGGCTCCCTTTTTTGGCATAATAACAATAATAAAAATAATAGAACCAAGTTCATATAGATTTTGAGAACGTTGTTCCGTTCTTAAATGTTGAAGACGGGCTTTATAGGTTATATATTGCTGTGATACCAAATATCTTACAAATTTATATCTATGCTGTCAGTACCCATATGGGGTGTGTAAAAGATACGCAGGGAATTCTGCTACCAGCTCTTACCACATGAAGTGTGAGTGACTTAATGCCCTCAGTGGCTGCAGAAGAACAGACTTTAGAACCTAGGAGCTGGCAGGTAGATTAGGGATGACACGTTAATTTAATAGGATTTGTAAAACCTGTAATGGGCAATATACTTCTATACTGGTGTGAGATACTTCATGGAGTTTATATTTAAGTCCTGTGATTATTGCTTTTAATTTGGTTGCTATGCAGCACAAGGAAATACAGCATTATATATTTTATCTTAAAACATTTTAAAGATCTACATGTATGAATTTTCTAAAAAATGTTACCATTTTGTCTTGTGCTTACCATCACCTGGTGGTTGTATGTGCATGCTTAACCCTGAGCTGTGAGAATTTTTTGAGAGACGATAAACACATGCAAAATTTAAGTTCATTAAAAGATAGTAACAGCCAAAATACTTTTGCTGTTCTGTTAAAAAAAAATAGTGCCCATCAAGTATGGAAAAAATGGATAAAGTGAAGATCTAAGGATTTTATTCTAAGTTTTAAAAAAGAAAGGCTTCTTTTAAAAAGACATCTATAGTGCCCTCAGAGGACTTGGTATTGTGCTTTATATGTCACTACTTTTACAAATAAATTATTCCTTCTGTTATTCCCATCATACATATACACTAAAGCCTAATAAAATTCTTCTTTGTGTATCTCAGAAAAAAAAATATTTCTTTTGTTTCACAGAGCCTGGTGGTTGTCGGGCCTGGTATTTTGTGTACTTTCAGAGAAAGCTCTTTTGTGAAAATTACTTGGACAAAAAGCCCTAATTCACATGACCAAGATTTACATGTTTAGAAGTAATTACTCTAACTGTCTTCAATTAAGATAAAATAATCGAAAGCTAACTAACATTATACTTGTCTTCTGCCTCACAGCCTGCCTTGGCCCTTGGCATCATCCTTTTTGCTGCTTTGGAAGGGAACTAAACAGAAGCAGAGCGAGCGTGGGTTTGTGCTGCGACAAAAAATAGCGAGAAACGGTGAGCAGGGGTGAGCAGCGGTGATTCCCGGCGTGCCGAGAGGCCGAGCTGGTGCCGGGCCGCGGTGCGCGGCGCGCTGCTCGCGCGGCCCCTCAGCGCGCCGCGCCCGCCGCGCTTCGCCCAGCAGAGGGCGGGAAAGGCCGCGCCGAGACGGGCCGCGCCGAGACGGGCCGCGCGCCACGGGGCCCGCTGCCCGCCTCGCCGTTAAAAACTGGCGTTTGGAGGGGGTTACCCCCTTTTTTT
>JAVCKT010029823.1:0-13620 GCA_032273925.1 Rhynchotus rufescens | reverse complement strand
GCGAGGATTGCACTTTCACACACAATAATATCAAACAATAATGTGTCTGATGTCTGAAAGATTTGGGATATTTACACTGGCCAAATAGCTTTAGTGTAGTTTTTCCACTTTCTTTAATCTTTGCTATTTAAAAATAACAACTACAGAAAAAAAAAAAAAAAAACAAAATAAAACACCAACTGTTTAGAAGTTTTTAAAGACAACAGCCATGTCAATCATTATAACAGCCTTATTAAAGAGAATATACTGCACAAAATCTAGTAGGCAGCAGTTGCAGTCACGCAATCTCAGCCAAGTTCACTAACAGTTGTGAACAATCTTTCCTTTGCAGAAATGGGACCAGCCATTACAAATGCATTTGTAAATAATTTATTTAATCATTTATTTTATATTACTAAAGGTATTTCCCTGTTTAGCATGCTCTTCCTTTAAATTTGTATTTGTTGTGAACAGCTTCAATTCAACAGCATTTTGAGTAAGAAAACAGATTCAAAATAAATTGCATCATATCTGTCACAGTTACCTTTTTTTTTCTCCTTTAAAACTGTAGCAATGTATACAGAACAAGGAAGG
This sequence comes from Rhynchotus rufescens, assembly GCA_032273925.1. Classification (NCBI taxonomy): domain Eukaryota; kingdom Metazoa; phylum Chordata; class Aves; order Tinamiformes; family Tinamidae; genus Rhynchotus; species Rhynchotus rufescens. Next base: position 13,047 of record JAVCKT010029823.1, on the reverse strand, counting down.
CTAAAGCCAGATAGTTCAGAAAAGAAATAGAATTTTCTGTTAAGAATGAGGCCTAGTATCATTACACATTTCAAGTATTTCAAAGAGAAAACATTTTTTTCAGTCAGATACAATGGAACACAAGTGATATTTAGAACCACTAATAAAAGGATTCTATTTCTAAACTGCAATTATAATCTATTTGTTTGCCAATGCAAAAGAAGACTTGATCGTGACAGCACTCTGTGCACATCATCAGCTCTACCTTTGCTGGTATTTTTTCACTGGACATCATGTGTGAAAGTGCAGTGGTTATAGGAAAGGTAGATAAGAAAGCGGCTGTAAATTTTATGTTAATCATGGGATACTTGAAATAGAGTGACTATGGTCTAGAGTGAATGTTCAGTGACAGATAGGTTATCAGGTATCAAGGTACTTTTAAACACATATTTCACTGCTCTTCTATATCACTTCTGAAACTGTTTTAAAAGGTAGTCTGAAGGTCTTATAAGATGAATTTTACCTGTTTGGCTTCATCAAAACAGACATCAGGCCCCTTTCGGTATCTAGGTTGCTTAACCATTTCACAAGGATTTGGCCCTTCATCTGTTGTTCTAGTTAAGGAGCATAACTCTTTTTTTGTTGCATCATACATTAACAGGATTAACAGAGAAGCTCTATGATACTTCAGGTAGCACTGAAATAAACATTCAGAGTTTTTGTTTCCTGTCTAAATAAAAGAAAACCAAGTCAAACAAAACCATCAGATTAATAGAAATTAAATACTCTTTATCTGCTACTGCTGCTTTTATAAATAAAATTAAGAAAGACTCAGTATATCTTGCAAATTCAATTCTATCAGAAGCAAAATAAAAATAAAGCTATTTTTAAAGATTTTATATTACTTTCCCTAATATTTTATAAACATCACAAAAATATTTGATGAAATAGTAAGTCTGCTATCATATTTCCTTGGGTTGAGTGAGTCATACGGTTTGTTATTCTGGTTTGTTATTCTGGTAAAATGAAGTAAAAGACAGAAAGCCAACTGCCAGAAAGTCAAAAGCCAGCAAGTCAAGTAATGGTATGCACTGAAGACTGGGAAATGGGAGCAGTGCACCTCACCGCACGTGCTATTAACTAGCTGCAAACACATGAGGTAATACATTAACTCAGGTCTCTGAGATCCCCAATTGCTGTTATTTAAACATAAATACATATATGCCATGTGCTATCAAGGCACATGAGCTGTTGCAGCTCACCTGTAAAGCACTTACTTGGCAAACTCTCTAAAGCAATCTTGTGGCAAAACCTACTTATGAACTGCACATTAAGCTTTTTATCAATTCTACTGTCAGTGATACACACATTAAATCCAGGTTTGAGGTTTTTTGAAACCACTGAACACTTTAAAACTCTACTTACTATCTTAATAGCTCTAACGTACTCAGAGCAATCCCATTTGTACAGTAATGGTGGGATATTACAGCAAATTTATTGCAGTGAATAGAATTACCCAATGGAGAAGAAGCCAAGATGGCAGGGAATTTAGTTTTAAGTTCAATGAGCTATTTCTGCATTCATTCATAGTTTATCAGACTCATCTCTCTTTTCCTCTGTGTGGGCCCAGACAAAGGTCCAAATGTAGAAATACTCCAAAAAGTCATGTATACAGCCAGGAAAGCAGAGCCTAATAACCATCCAAATAGCACCCAAAGGTCGCTCTTCCTCCTGGTGTGATGTTATGTTACATCTGCATTTCACTACGTCTCTTGGCTACAGAAAACGGAGACTAGCTTGAAACTGCGTAGTTAAAATTAAAAAGTAAAATAGTTAATTTAGTCAATATAAGCCCACCCAGTCACTCTGGTTGGAATCTGAGGACATTTACTGCTTTTTGGAAGGTTAAAGCCCCGCTGGGAAACACCAGTTATGTTTCTGTTTCCCATTTTCATTTTCTGTGGGAAGTCTTTCTATAAATCCAGACAGTGGCAAGTTAATCAAACTGTCACAGACTAAATCCAGTTAGAATATGAGTTGTGTTTTCACAGCTCTGCAATGACAGGGCTGCTGCTTCCACCTCATCGTAGCCTCCTTAGCACAACGTGGAAGGATTTGCAGTTGTATTAACGTGACAACAAATGGATTGCTTCTGCCCAAGAGATACTGTTTTGTCTCCCATCTCCTGCTTTACTTTTAGAGAGCATGCTGCCTCAACTTTCTGACATGCCAATTATATTCCTGATAGGAATTATCTGATAGGAATTACCTGATAGGAAATCCTAATAGGATATATTATTTTGTTATAATAACCCAAATGATGATTCAATTTCCTGTCTCTTCCATGCTACCCTCAAGAATACACAGAAGCAATAGATGAACTGAAGTGAATTTCTCCCCGTCTAAAGGTGTTTATGTTTGTTTTATTGTGCTTCCATCACCATCCTCCACATAAGCTAGTGGAGAGAACAGGATAGTGGCATAAATCAGTGTGCAGGCAAGAGTGCAGCACTCTTAACCTCTCATGACCAAACACTCTTCTCTTGGAGTTGTCCCTTTTGTTGTTTCTCTAGACACACACACCTTCCTAGTGCAGAAGAGGCGGGGGAACCAGTTCCCTGGCCTTTTGGAAACTTCATTAAGTTACTGTGTAGGCAATCAGCAGTCTTGCTCTCTAACGCAGTGACAGCTAGTTGGCCACCATCTACAAATACCTGTTGTGTTAGGCACTCCAATGACATGTACAATGCTAATATATACATAGAAGGGCCTTACTTTTTTTGCCAAATATATTCCAGCATGCCATAGCCAAGCATCAGTCCACACCACCAAATGACCTGCTCTTAAAGGATACCCGGCTTCTCTGCTTGCATCAGTGGCTTTGGGTCACAGGAGCGGCACAGCAGTTGGCTGTCACTAATAATGAACACTAGATTGGTGTTTGAAATCTTCTCTGCATGATAAAGTCTGGAAGAAAGCCAACAAAAGATATGCTTGAATAAAACAAGGAAACTTGTACTTGGGAAGGACATGTGTTATTGGAGTAAAAAGTCACCTAGTTTCAGATTCAATCTGCCAGCCATTGTATTTTTTTCTTTGTTATTAATGAACAGTGAGAAACATTTATAAAAAATGTTATAATTATTTTGACATTGGCATTGCTCTCTCTTTTGATTAGACTTATTAGAGGAAAAAAATGGAAAAGGACATAGAATGACTTCAAATGACTGAACTGCAAAATAAAGTCAGTTCAGCATCGATTCTTCCTGTAAGAACACTGTTAAGAAACACTGTAATAATGTCAGGAAAAAAAATCTGTAAGAAGGGAGATGTTTTAGGGCATGCATATTGAATACAGTATATATATATATGTTGTATGCTTGTTTACATATTATTTAACAAAATCCATTTTAGTAAGGTTGTTTAGTAAGGCTGTTTTCAATTTTCTACTAGTTGTATCTGCAGCATTATATTTTTAAGCTATAGATACTACACTTCATGAGTTATCAGTTAGATACTAAGGGTAATACTATTTCTGGATTTTCAAGAACTGAGTTTCATGTACTATTTAAACTACTACTGCCTCTCCAGAGGAGGTAAACAGACTTTCCAGCGAGTAGAAAAATAATCATGACATTTCTTAGCTATTAACTGCTAAGTGCTTTAATTGATAAAGGAAGGTAAACTTAGGACACCTTAACAGATTAACTGCATTTTTATAAACACAGAAAGCGATGAACAATTCCTTTTATATAGACAGTTACTCTACCTAGTATAGGTAGAGTTTTTATTGCTTAGATACAAATTGATTTCATAATTTCTAAATTTTCACTGATGAGCTCTTCACAGGGCTACAATGCCAGGACAAAATGCCTCTGTTAATTTAATAACTGACCCTGTGATCGCCTATCCGGCTGATTTAGATAGTTTAAATGACCTGTGCCTATGCATTCCTGTCCCATGGCACTGTTTTTGCATTATGAAGGTTTTATCTTAACATTAAATATCCTCTTGAATAGGCACGTGAAGCCTGAGGATCCATTATTTTAAGTACAAAACAAAACCACATGGATAAGACTCACACTGCATTTCAGACCCTCTCCAACTTCTTACATTTTCCTGTCTACACCATACTAGCACAGCTATTACAGCTGGAAACACGCAGCAATATTTGACTCAAAATAACAACAGCTTCACTTGTCCTTTCTTACTTTGCAGAAGTCATTCTAGTTTGCAAATGCATTCTAAACTCCACATGTGCACAGAGTATAATACCTGTTTATACAGAATGCCACAGGTGTCTGTGGTATACAGAATACCACAGGTTACTTTTACCATTTTTAAATGGCTACGTATGAATTTTAAACTGATCCATAGTTTTGCTGCAAAAGATGTTCTAAAATGTCATTAGAGCGTCTTTTTTTTGAGGAGGGAAGGTATCCTCTTTAAAAGATCCATCAATTTGGATACTCAAAGTGGAATACAATTTCCTAGATTTCGAAAAATAACCTCAGAGACTGATGAACACTGAAGAAGATACAGTTTGTATCTGCTGTTAAATCTTCAGCATTGTTGACTATAAGGTGAATATGAAGTTTAATTGTATCAATTACAAACTTTCAGTACATAACCAGATTCATAAGAATCACCAGTTACCATTCAGATCTATTCTAATACAAATAGAAATTGAGATTTTTTTCTAACACAAATGTAAATGAGAAATGCAGTTTATCCTTTTACTCCCTTTGTACTTCCTCTATACACTATCTTTCTTATGTAAATTTGATATAATTGATAAAAATGGGTTTTTTTTTTGTTCTTGTAGTAGTGAGATTAGCTCTTCTGAAATAAATGAATGTCCACAAACTATTACTTATATTGAATATACTTTACCTGGAGCAGTTTATACAGTCTACAATGCCACTAAAAGATTTATCATCGTTTTCAAAGAAATACTGAGTTTGCTCAGTGATGCAGCTTGTTTTGGGCAGGGCAGCACCGAAATCATCTTCTTCCATATCAGCTAAGAGAAAGAAGTTAAATAAATAAACAATAAAGGTGTTTTAGAGTTACAGCTTCAATGGGAAGACCCAAAATGGCCCCCATCTAGTTTCTTACCTTCTACTTGACTCAAAGTTGACTCTTTAACATTCTCTTGACTTACCTGCCTCAAGAAAACGTGGAAAAGTCAGGCTCAAAAACAGCTGCTGTAAGAGAGACCTGAACACAGAAAAACAATACATTTATTAAACCATCTTTGTATACTATGTATTTTACTGGCCCTCAAATAAAATGCCCTGATTCATACTGCTTATGGCTTCATACTGCTTATGGCTCATTAAGTTGCTGTGAAGGAGATGAATACTCATATCACAAGTATATTACAAAGGTTAGCATTGCACTTGTGACTTTTAAAATCATCTCTATTCTTAAGTTACACACTAAATTTTCTTTCTAAGTACTGCCAAAACATTTACACTTATGAACTGTCATGTATGTCAAGCTATTTTTCTTCATTCATGATCATGTTTTTCCTATTTTACTTACGCAAAGCAAGTACTGGCTTGGCTAATGTGCAGCTCCCTTTTACCCTACCAACCTGTCAAAACAGGAGCTGCTAGCTAGTTTTTCTGATTCACTACTTCGGCTTAAAACTTTCCTAACTTTTAACTTCTTGTCTTCATGTTTTAGGATTCACTGCTGGCTTCAGAAATGACCTATCTTCCTCCCATTACATTCAAGACCAATATATGTACCTCAGGTGGAGGGAAGCATATGGTTTTATTCAACTTTCAGGTTTATTTACTTTTCTCCTAACCTAAGCTAATACATGTCTAAAGAAGTTTGATACATCTGTCATCTTCCCAGCTGAGCTATAGTTGGAATGAGCTCTGGAGTCATTCCCACAGCCTTGCATCATCAGACAGAGAGTGGGCCAGTCTTGAGAAGAGACGTAAAGGCAATGAAAAGCAATTCCACGTGCTGAGAGACGACAGTAATCCTTCTCCAGCCCTTCTGCAGGCTTTACCATGGCATTCCCAGAGAACAAGCTAAAAGGCAGCCTGGGAGATCGGTGTCACATCTTCCGAGTTGAAAGAGCACGAAGGAAAAATGCTATGTACTCTTTTAAGCAAATGCTGCTGTATCCCACATAAACTTTGCAAATTATCACTCACTCTTTAATTCTATACTGTGGCCTGAAACACTATAGTCTTAAGATGTTTTCTCTTATTTCTTTGCATTTGCTTTTGCCAGGTGTCCCATCGAAGCCATTTCTGGTGAGTCCTGTTCACTCTACTTACTTAATGGCCTTCTCTGCCTGCTTCTGACCTAGACTCCATTAGAAACATTCATAGAAATACTTTTATGTGGTACTTCTTTCAAGTTAAACATCACGCAGAGCAAACCTCATGCCTAAATTGAGTCCAGACCATCGCGTCTGACTTGAACATTGATAAACTAACGTTTCTCTGCTTGAGACGAGCTCAAGTTTCTCTTCTGGATTAGTGCCCATCTTCAGGTTTTTCTGTTTTTATTTATTTATTTATTTATTTTTTAATCTTAGTTGCTGTTAACAATATGTAACCAACAATAAAAAACAACATACAGTCCTCATAGTGCTATCTACAAGATAACCATTAAATATTTGTTCAGCTGCTATAATTTTAATCTTAAATCTAGGAAATAGGTAATTTATTCCAGCTTGGTAATTATTACAAAAATAAGCACAATAAGACAGCCTCCAAGGGCGCAATTCACAGAACTGCACAAGTATCACCCCCTTCTCAGTGAGTGATAACCCCACTTGGGGTTGAGGTAAGTAATTGATCTACATGGCTCCAAAACAGGCAAGTTATTTCTGTGGCTAAGATTAATTATGCATGAAGCCAAGTCCAAAGAAGAGTTTCTAAATGGATCTTTAGTGTTAAGATGCACCAAATATTGTGAAAGGCAAGCTTAATGCTGGTAGAGAGCACTAGGGCATATTACTGGAGCATTGTACAAAGTGCCTTTTTATATTAGTTTTTTTGAATAAAGAATAAGGTGAAACTTGAAACAAAATGTGAAAAGTGCTATTGGGATATTTTAAAGAAGCTAAGATATATAAGGCAACATATTATATCTTCAAAAAAAAACGGCTAATAATTTACATGTGAACCCTTAATTAAAAGTAAAACCAAAGTATAGGTTATCTTGTATTCTGAACTAGACTTCTTTATGTTCTGCCATGGTCTGTATTCAGGTCAAATCAGATAAAATGATATTCACTAAGGCACAAACACTGATTTTCTTAAGACTTCTTAGTAGAAGGGAAATAACGTATTCTGAAATAGGGAACAAATTATTCTGAATAGTAAAATTTCATCTGAGCTTTCACATCAGTCAATCAGACTTGGACAAATCTATCACCCAACTTACTTCCTGAAATGTCAGAACATACTGACATGGCTCTGACTGACAAGAACAGTGTAAGATTTGATTGTAGACTAAATATTGAATTTTCAAGGGAGTTTGAGAACTTAACAATTAAATGTCGAAATAAAAAAAAAGAGATAGATTAGCCCAGTCTATTACCACTGAATAACTACGGTTTTGATATACAGTGTTCATAAATACTTACCAGGCAGCTGCCGAAGCCCACCATCCTAAATGCAAAATATCTGTTATTGTAGGCTGGGAAAAAAGAACAAAGATTGTGTTATTGGCATAGACACCTGCACACTTTGCAGGCAATGTCACTAACCTCATAAGGGCCTACTGACCACGTAAGCAGAACGAAGTCCAGCTCCTTGTTTTGGTTCTTCTTCTGGATCACAGACAGACTGATAGTCGTAAGACTTGTTGAAGGCATATAAGGACATGTTAATCAGGTTTCGCATCAGGCCAGGGTCAATTTCACCAAAGAATCTTCCAATCTGGTGTGGGAAAGTACAAGGAAATAAGTTAGAATACTTCAGGATACCCCTCTTATATGTTTACAAAAGAAAAAAAAAACAACTTTGATTTTTTTTTTATTAATTCTTTTTCTAAGGAAACTTTTTTAGTTGTGCTGTCTGAATACGTGTTTCTGTCTCATCATTTCTCTCCCATTAGCTGGGAGAGAATGTTTAACATCCAAATTACGTGATAACTGATCAAACCAGTTAAATCTGCCCTGCAATAAAGCTGTGGACCAGGCTTGAGCAGGTGATTATCCATATAGATAGGTTTTTTTTTAATTTTTATTATTATTATTTTTTTAACAATTCAGACATTTTTTTCCAACTTCTGACCCACTTCTCCAAATTCTGGAGAGCACAATATATATAAATGCAAAATCTATCCGTAGGACAAGCTGAGAGTGATATGCTGGGTTTTGGGTTGTAAAACCCTTTTGTGGTACACGTCTTACCATACTTAAAAATATACATACCTGTGGGGTATATTCGTCTCGATTTGACATCAAAAGAAACCCACCATCATCAAGGATAACACAGTCCACATGCTATCATAAAAAAGTAAAAACATGTTTTTCAGAAGGGATTCGAAAAGACAACATGATCTGTGAGAAACTCTTGTTTATTCAACACTTCTGAAGTATCTTCAGATCTATGTGACTCAGGCTAAATTGCTAAGGGCCAACATTAAGTCGTAAGAAGTAGCATTATCAGTTTTACAAATGTTTGTACAGATCAAAGGCTTCATTGTGGCTTAATTTCATAAAAGCTGTTTTGTAAAGTCTTTGTTAGCTCTAAGGGTGCCTTATTAAACCTCACAATATTTGAGTCTTAACTCAGAATAACGGAGCACAACTTCTGGTGTGCTTTCAGCTTTTAATGGCAGAAGTTCTAAATGAAGATTCCCTACCTAATATTCATTATTATTGTCACATTTCTTGCCCAGGTCGGCAGTGGGGTTCTGCTGGATGTTCTGTGTGGGAAGACCACTGGCCACTTACACTTTGCATGCATAGAACATCCTTGTAGGCAAGAGACCATAGGAGCACTGATGGGGCCACATAGACCCCCAATGCTCTTTTTGCTGTAACTCCTGCATTTTACACTCATTCTTCATTCAACCTCCATTAATCAAAAAAAAAAAAAAAAAAAAAAAAAAAATCCAAGACCTGAGCAGGGAAAGCTTTTAAGCACATGGCTGAATCTGATACTGTGATAGCTCTCCTGAGTGCTAGCAGACTTACAGGATCCCAAATCCTGAACCATTCGGAAACAGGAGAAAGGAAGATGACTAATGACTGTTGAAGAGTACAACAGGTACTCTGGTGCTTTTTAGTTTGCAATTATCTTTTCTTATTTTAGTTCTTTTTTTATTGCTTTCCTTATATTTTTTCTTTTTTGTTTTTAATCATTCCCTTTCCCTGAGATTCACCTCTTGCTTTGAAAATTACTGTTATTTTTTCACATTTTTTTTTATTCACATCATTCTTTATTGCTCCTACTCTTCAGATTGTTTTTGCTTCTCTGTAGCTTTCATAACATTACAGCAATAACTTCTGCAATAGCCATTCTATCTGACCTTTGTTCCCTCTTTTATTCCCTCCCCTCCTAATCTTCATTTTCCTTAACAAACAAATGAAAACCATTTTTTTCATAAACTAATTTCGGATTATAAATTTCAGAAAATATCATGATAGAAGAGTGATCTTAGGTAGGTCTACACAGAGTACGAGTATTTCTTCATTATCTGCTAGGTATTTATAAATTAAACATACTCTTACCATACTGTTTCTTTCACAGCCACAGATTTCACTGTTGCACTAAAAAACACAAGCACAGACATTTTCAAATAAAAAAAAAAAAATCAAACAAAACCACATTTCTCAGTGATGTTTATTGATCAAGACAAGACCGAGTGATCTGATTTTCAATATCTATGTTCTATGTCTTAATCTACCTTAGAGAGTTTGTGCGAGGAGGAAGGCTTGTGTGTGTGTGATTTATTGTGAAGCATCTGTGGGAACAGCCTTCAGTAATTACCAACAGCACAATCCCTAGTGGCTTTCACCAAGTCATTGCTATGTTTTCCTTTTTGACAATGCTTGCTATATGAGAGACAAACAGATTTTAATGTATTACAGTTTGGGAGATTTGTCAGGAAGTTACCAATGTGAATATAAAATGGAAGCAAAAGAACATGTCCATTTGCCTGCTTTGGGATGGGTAAGAGAAGACTAGAAAACACATGGCCACACTTTTTCTTTCTTTCTTTTTCTTTTTTTTTTTTTTTTTTACCAGAAAGAGATCAGTAAGTTTCACAAATCTTAAAGCATGCAAATCTAATAAGATTAAGAAGTTCCCCACCTTCTGTTTGCTTCTGTGGTTCTGTTCACTAACATTTCTGTCTTTTTCTTGCAATACATATTCACAATACACAGATACATTGACTATTTCCTTGCATTATATCCTAAGCTGAACAACTACTAGATAGTTCTGCAGTCATTCATCCCAAATTGATTCTGAGACATTACTCTCTTTTTCTCAGAAGTGCGTTTTGTCCTTAGGTGCTCTGACACTGCAGCTGATGCACTTGGCTCACCAGCTCGGATTCCTGCACTGGCCCCGCAAATGGATCGATTGCTTTAGTATATCAGAAACCAAGGAACAGAGTCCCATCCAGCTGTCCCATAATCATCTCCATTTCATGTCTCTCCTTTCCAAAGGTACTACATATTCCTTTGGGTTTTTTTTCCCTTCTTTTTTTCCTTCTCATTTCCACCCAAACTTTATATTTAAGGAATGAAAGGGGTAAGCATCTGTTTCATTAAGTTCTGTTGAAATGTTCTAATATAGCTTGCAATATAAATCCTCACTAGTCACTGCTTATATACTCTCAATATTATATAGAATTAGGCTTATTTTTTTCAGTTTTTTGAAACCAATTCTTCTAAAGATTTTATTTACTGTTGTAGAGAGCCTGCTGGCTAGAATATGTCATTTTTCTTTGTCTTTATCCATCTACTATAATTATGAAGGCAAGACATACAAAGTACAGCCTGTTTCAACATAGATTTTTTTTTGTGCATTGGGATAATTTAAATCCCACAACTACTTGGCAACTACACAGCAGTGCGACTCTGGCACCGAAAGCTGCTAGACCTATTTGCATCTGAAGCTTTCAGAAACGCAAATAAAGTTCAAAAAAGGACTTGGTCAATTGCTTACCAGGCTTTTGATTGTGGTTTTTGTGAAATTTTCCATCCATCTGATTGCATCAATTTTTATTCCAACAACTAAGAAGAAATACATAAAAGTCATTTTTATTAAAACAGAAAAAAAATAGGTAACTGTAGAATCCTAAAAAAAAAATAGAAAAGGAGAAAATTTTAACTTCTTACACTGGGAAAAAAAAATAAAATTAGTTTTGCTCAGTTACCTGATCACCAAGACCCTTCATGAGACTAATAAATTAAGTATTCTTACGGCAACTCTGCCAGAAATTTGTCTGGATTTTCATTAGTAAAAATAGAACAGTCTCAGAGAATTCAGTGTTGTTTAAACTGAAGCTCCTTTGAAATCTTAATTAGGTTTTTAACTGACCCCACTGTGGCGCAAAAACAAAACAACTCCTGTATTTAGCCTTTCAGCACCATTCTCTTACCTGCAGGTTTCAGAAGTTTCCCATTAATTGTTATTTCCACAGCCTTGCTTACCATTATCCCCGTCTCATAGCTATTGGCACCGCTTTCTGAGAGGACAGAAAGGAGGAAAAAAAGGAAAAAAAAAAAAAAGGAGGATAGCATGATAAGCATGAAATAGAAACTTCTTTCTGTGAGGCTGAAAATAATCATTATTCAAATACCTGCTATCAATCTCCAAAATCTTTATTTGAAAACACTAGCCCAATTGTGTTTCATGTTATCACCTGCAATAGCTCAGACCACTAACATCTGGGTGACCAAGAGGAATAATTATGTTTATTTTTCTTCAATCATTTTTCGCACTTGGTTTCACGACTTTATACACTTAGTGTAGCCTTTTTTTTTGTAAACATAGCCATGAATAACTTTACATGTGAGCAGCTCTATTAAAACCGGGATTGGAGCCAGAGATTTTATCACGCCGGTGTCTGTGTATTTTTCAATAGAGAGTACACTGACACCCACTCCCTAGCTGACAATTACTACTTTGACAGACTTCAGCCTGTTTTCAGCACTACTTAGTAAGAAAAAGCAATTTTAAAGAACATTCTCTGAAGGTCTCCGAGGAACAAGGGCTTCAGGGAGTTTGTTCAATTATCTTTTTTTTTTTTTTTTTTTTTGTTGTTGTTGTTGTTGTTAAGTAATAAATAAATACAAAACAACAGCATGAAAAGATCTCATGTTTTAAGAGAGGACTAAGTCATTTGTGGTAGCATCTGCTTTTGGAGAGCTTGGCAAGGTTAATACTGCTCACATCACCAACAAGCCTCCTCTTGCTAATACACTTATTATTGTGCATATATAGGTTTTACATCTCACAGTGTGGCAGAGAAATCATTTTGGGCAAATAGCTCTGATTGAAAATAGAATTTGGAGACCAAGGTTAGATAGTGTTGGTCTCCAGGAATGCAGTGTTCTTTCCCCTCCTTTACAATAATTCTGTCGAAACATCTATAGAAAATATTGGTCCAGGCTAATAAATGAAAAATCTGTATCCTCTTGGCTTTCCTAATTCTAAGCATATAGGACCATCAAAATGGGTATTGTTTCCCTTGTTTAATGTCTTTCTAGGTATTTTTTCTTTAATACTGAGTGATATTCAGGATTTATTTTTCTTACAAAGTGTCATACTTTATAACTGTAACATCGGTCAGTGAGTTTAACTGGAAAGGAAGTATCCTACAAATGTACTTACATTGGGCCAACAAGCTGCGAGAATTTCAAAACAGTGAAGACTTACTGTTGTAGTACGGAGCTGTGAAAATATAGTTGTCATTATCTAAGCTCCGTTTATAGAAGCTGACTTCATAAGTTTCAGCATTCTCCAACCAATCTTCTCCTGCCCTACAAATGAAAAAAATCATAGAATCATAGAATCATAGAATGCCCAAGGTTGGAAGGGACCTCAGAGGTCATCGAGTCCAACCCCC
>JAVCKT010029821.1:0-12734 GCA_032273925.1 Rhynchotus rufescens | reverse complement strand
TCCCTGGGCAGCCTGTTCCACTGCTCTGTCACCCGCACAGTAAAGAAGTTCCTCCTCACCTGGAGACGGAACTTCCTATGTTTCAGCTTATGGCATGTGGCCTCTTTAGATTCTTCTCTGAAACAAATCGGACAAAAGGCAACCTAATTTTAGTGACCTAGAAGTTTGGCACCTGATTCAAAATCAGATGAGCCCCATCACAAGAAGAAATCCACCTAGTTCAATACGGTATTAGCTGTCCTGTGGGGTGCTCAGTCCATCAGATTCAGCTTGCAGAGATTGCAGCTCTTTCATAGCTGTTGCATGATCTTGCCTTCAGGACAGAAGCTCCCGTGTGTGTAAGCTCTGTAGCACTGAAGGGACAGGGAGTACTTGGTGCAGGTTTAATGGATCTGCAGGAATCTGCCAACAGTCGTGACACATGAAAAAGCATTTGTGAAACTGTGTAAATACAATAATATGACAACAGCTTTGACCTGAAGTGAAAACCACCTGGGCTTCAGAATCCCCTGATGCACTGAAAGCAGTATCAATAGCATGCCTCAGTATGCAGCACTGAAGGGCACTCGCCAGAAGGCACTTCTGCTTGGAAGCATATCCTGCTTGGAAGCATATCCCTTTTTCTTGCTTTGACAAATGCAGGCCTTCCTTTAGATTAGTTTAAGATAATAAGAAATTTAGTTGGACATTATTTTGATATAGTATCAATGAAAGGCAATCAAATCCCAAACGCAGGAAAAATTCCAACTCAGGCATGAGGTTTCCTGTGAAGGGATGGCTAGCCCAAAAAACATTTGTTTAATTTACAATTGCTATTACAATACTGTAAAATTAGGAAGAGTCTGGACTCTCTCATGTATCTTCCAAGTCTCTCTTCTTTTCCCTCCTTTCCCACTGTAAACATAAAGAGGTTCCATTCTTCATGTATCTCCAGTTCCTCTGTGCTGCTTCCCAGGAGCTGGCGTGGCCAGATCCTAAAGCGACTTCCCCAGTGACTAGCTGGACTTTAGCTGCTGTGTTTCTCAGCTGTTACTCACATGCATTCTGCAAGACTTTCCTTTTCATAGCATGGTTTAGATCAAGTAATTTTTGTTTTCAGTTGCGCTGCATCATAAAATTAGGTAATTACTCTTGTAAATCTGTCAGGCCTCTAAGCAATTATCTGATTTAGAACATTTAAAATAAAAGGCAGGAAAATTCCACTCTCTCTTATGTGGTATTTAGATGAATTAGGCTAAGGGTTGTAGGCATCCAGATAAAATCTGCTCCATTAGGCAAAGTGTGACTGCAGTTGGGTGAACATTCAAAAACATCCATGAATATATGGATCTTGCTTTGGCTACATTCATCTTCCTTTTGTGTTCTAAGTGCACCAACTAAGAAAGTTCACTTGGAGCAATGTTTGATTAAAGAGGGATTTTTAAACTATTATTGCAGAACCTACAGAAAAAAAGTCATCCTTATTTGTGTTTTCAATTAAAAAGTTATTTAGTGTTATAGTAACGCAGTCAGAATGCTACTGAAACACACGAAGTCCATATAGAGTTTGAAATCTTTCCCAAACATTGTATGGGGAAACAATTCTTATTAGAAGAGTACAACTAAAAAAAGTGATTCACTAAAGTAGTTATTGTCCATCAAGATACTCTGCTGGCAGTGATAAGAAGCAGAGAAAAGGAATGAGAGGAATGCCATAAGCTACTGATTTTGCAATTGTCTAGCAGCTACAATATGCCCAGAAATATCAAGCCCCCACACTTGGCAGTCCTAAAAGTACTGGTTCTATTTCCCAAAGCTTTTATGCCTATGCCAGTGTAGAAGGGTAGACCAACAGTACTGTATCAGTTCATTCTGGAGAAAAGAAAGCTAAGGATGGGCAGAGAATCAAATTACAGAAGAATATATGGAATATGAGGCCAGACTCCCTTCTGAGGCTCACACTGGGAGGAAAAGAGGCAAAGGACACAAGCTATATGGGAGATAGCAAGTGGACACGAGAAAAGACTGGATTTTTGTTTGTCTGTTTGTTTTTTGTGCAATACTGGGACAGGTGCCCAGAGAGGAATCTCCATACTTGGGGATTTTCAAGACAATCTGACTTTCGGACTTTGAAGTGAATCCTGCTTTGAGCCAAGGCTGGGCCAGAGGACTCTGGAGATTCCTTCCAACCTGAATTATTCTGCAGTTCCAACAAAGTAAGTCAAGTGGATGCAAGGTTGATTCGGGCAAGAGCAGGTCAGTCTGTCAAGCCGAAAGGGCAGGAGCAGAGCCTCTTTAGTGCTCAGACCACAGACCCATCCTTTGGCACCAAGTATGTATAGATATGGCAAAGCTACTCTTGTGAAATTGTTCAAAAACTTTGGAACAGACAGGGCAGAGTAGTTCTACACTAATGGGTTCAAGCCGTGCTCCAACTACAGCATCTGACACGACCAAGAGGTGTCTTTGACAGTGAGGTCTGCTGCTATAGGCTCCTTCTCTCCATGGCAGCACCGCTTCCCGCTCTGCCGGCATCCTCACATATTCCAATATGTCCACATTTTTCGCAAAGCAGATGTACCGTTTCCCTGCCAGTCTTACTTGAGAGAGCTCCTACACCTCCCTCCATCTGCTCCCCAGGCCTACACAGGCAACAAACTGTGCAACCTTGTAATTATAATCTTGGCTTTATGCCTCCAACAAAAAAGAAAAAAAAAAAAGAAAAAATAAAATAAAATAATAATTAAAAAGCCCCACAATCCTCCACTTTATCTGGTTCTTCTATAATTAGCTTCTCCAAAAACACATGAACATAAGATTGCTTGTATTTTTGATAAGGTTTGAGTGATTATCCTAAAGACAGTGCAGGAATAATTCACAGCCACAAATGTTTCAGAGCTACCTTATGGACGTTTGTAATTTATAACAAGCTTAAAATATGGAAGACGTGACTTTAGCAAGAATGGAAACTGCATGATAAATGCATAATAGGGCAGCTGGAAAGGCAGGATACAATTTCCATTGGAATTTTACCTTTCCCTCAATCAAAATTTTAATATTTCTCCAAACCAGTGAGTCCAATACCTTTGTGGCTTTGGACAGACCTCAAGGACTTCATTTAGATTAGATGAACATGTAAAGCAGGAACTGCCCCCAGGCACAAGACATTTAAAATCCAAATTTCAAACGCCTCCTAATTCTGAAAGAGATTCAAGGTTCAGGGACTATCTGTTACAGGAGTGAGAAACAGAAAGGGCATCAGAGAATCAAAGGAATAATTGGATATTATAAAAGGTAAGTGCTCTTAACATCTGCAAATTTTAATTGTAGGTTAACTGTAAATCACAGGCCATCCACAAGGGAAAAGTTCTGACTTTTTTTTTCTAAAGATTCTCAACTCCTACATACTCCTGAATTTCACTGAGCCTAATATCAACTGAATAGTCTTGTTTTAATCAATTATTTAATCCCTATACCACTCCACCAAACCCGTGCCACTTCTAAGAAGATTTCTGCTGAATAACCCTCTAACACAAGCAAAATCTCTGGATGATGGTTGGGGGAAGCCAAGGCTTTTACAATTAGACTTTATTGTCAAATTACATACAGGTAATCAGAAGAGATCCTCAACAAAGGACCAGCTTTGTTTGAGGAAAATGAAAGCTCAGACAAACACAGCAATCAAGAGAATTGATATCCAAAGACAGGTTAGCAACAACTGCAACCTTATAGCCTCTCACCCATGCTGGAGTAAATAGATAATTGCTCATGCATAAACATAAGAAGGGCTTAGGTGTTAATAAATAAAGGATTAAACTTGGAGAACATCCACAAACAATAGCACAAAATGAAAAACCTCTTAGTAAGTAAGTGCCCTGCATCATGCACTGAGCTGTCAGTAGCAGCTCAGCTCTGTGAAACCTCTATCACAGAAAGCTAAAGAACTACCAGATTTTCTCTCTCATTCTGATTTTAAAAATGGGGAAGTTTCTGGTAAAATCCAAACTCAACATCTCTTCCTAAGGCTCATTTCTGTGCTACCTACATGATCCAGTCTGATGTCTGCAAGATACAGACGAGCTCTTCGTTTCCCTCTTCCTCTAATTTCTATTGCTTATTTCTTCCCTAATTCCATTCATCATTGTCTGAACTATTGCTATGCAAGAAAGAATATAATCAGGTCTGAAAAGGCCAGACCTGTCCACTTCAGACATTCTTGTCCCTTCCTCTGAAATAACCAGCACAGTCTCCTACCTGAACACAGCATAAATATAGACTGAAAACAGAATATTCCATTCCGTCAGTACTTCACAGGATGGAATTAATTCCAGAATTTGGACTCCAAACCCTGCAGCAGAGTCTGCATCTCCTGATTCTAGTTTGAAGCAAACATATTTAATACAAACATCTGGGAACCTGCCGTAGGTCAGGCTTGGGCATACAAAAAGACAGTACATTTAATTCATGTTAGATAATGTCAATGCTGAGGACTGCAGAAATGATTAGGATTAGTCACGGGAGCTATGTGATTACCCTTAACATTTGCACGTATGCATGATTGTAAATGAAAGCCTACAAATCTCTTTCCAGCCTTATTCTTTAAAGATTAACCATTTTCCATTTGCATGGGGTTCCTGTAGACTCCACTGAACTCAATTTTGACACAATCCAAGTACAAAAGCCAGACAAGTGTGTAAGCTGCTTGACTTACTGGGTCTGATTAGAATTACAGTGCACCAAATGCACGTTTGAATTCCTACAGGAGCTAGGGATGGCCAGATCCTTTTACATTTGCTCTCAGCAAATACCCAAGCATTCCTTTTTTAGCAGAAATGCTCATAAGAAATTAGTTTCCAGATCTCATGGGTGCATATTTGAGACTCCAAAGACTGTATCTGTGTACACACAAGGATGTTATTCATGCCAGAACTGCTCATCCAATCAAGAAACGGAAATACTACCACTGCTTGTGGTTCATTTACCCAAATGGTCTTGAATACCAAAATGGAAATTTAGAATAGTTGAGACCTCTATGACAGTGAAAACATTCAAAAAATGCATGATAAAAATTCTAATATTATACTAAAAACCCTGTGCTGCTCTCAGAAGAAAAAAAAAAAAATCTAGTCAAAAGACTTCCAGGCCTAGGACTGTCATTGGCAGGGTAAGAGGTGGATAATCTGTATAAAGAGTGATGAAAGTCAGAGCTTCATTAATTCATCATTAAGAATATTATTTAAGCTTTCTCTTCAATTTCACTTAGCCAAAAATTAAAATCCTGCAAAATTTATTTTGTTTAAAGTTCCTTTTTTGCACTTATGACCATAAAGCAGAGCACAGGAGAGCATGTGGAGGACCAGCTTTCAGAACATGCAGCCATAAAAAGGGAAATCATGATTCATGAGCACACCCTAGTGTTGTAAAGTAACACTGCAGTGAGGCTCAAAAAATTCTCTGCATTAAAAATACTTAGGATTTTCCTAGGTTATGATTTTATATTAAAGCAACAATTTCTTTGCTGAAAATCAGATTTCCTGCACTAATATTTAGAAAATATTTATTCATTTGGATGCCCCATTTACTAATGAATTGAAAATAATCAAGTACTTATGGATGTGAGTTTTTAAGCTCTTTCCCTGATTATGGTCACAGCAATGAAAAACTGTTTCTTTTGTGGAGGATAAGCATTGCAGTATTTATCATGCAGAATCCATAGCAACTTGCTACAGTTAAGATGTCTCTCTGCAGCTTCTTAAGATGTGAGAGAACAGGAAGCAGAGAAAAGAAAGCAGCAGCTAAAAATCAAAAGCATTTCATGTGGGATTTAGAAGTTGTTCATTCTCAATTCATTCATGACCTGGTTTTCTAGAAACTGCTCCATTTCCATAAATACACCCTGGATGTAGCTACAATTTTTCTGGTTCTTCCTAATTAATTTCCTAATTCGTCTATTTTATTAAATATTTCCTATTTCCTTTAATTCCAAATTAAATAAGACATGTAACGTACTAGATTTCATGTTAACGATGATGCGCTACACAGCAAAAAGACAGGCATTTTTTTTGGCAAAGAGATCCTCTTCAGGATGCCTCCACAAGGAGGGCAAATATCACAAGCAGTGAGGTAGCATCTATGTCACTTCAAGCAAGGAGACATCTCACCACTGAAAACTCCAAGAGGGGAAGCTTCTCAAGAACGGATGGGAAACCCCATGCTGAGGAAGAAACAGTTAAGTGTGATGTCCATGGCCCAGCTTCTTAATTGTCACATTGTCATTGTAGGTGCACATTTTAGGGGAATAAAACAGTTTAGCACAACGCAGTGTGATCTCCAAGGATGACCTGCCAAGAAATCACTGAAATTGCCCTGAGATGGAACTGTTCCTTGATGACACACAGATATTGGATGCCGTTTGTTTCCCTGAAAGGGCCATGAGATGACACAAGAGTGACCGCCTGGCAGTCAGGTCTGCCAGTGTAACTGTGTATAAAAGAAGCAGAATAACAAAGATTAAGGACAGCAAATAGAAGAACAGAAGAATAGAAAAGATCTGTCAGCGCCTATGTCGGATGGTGATGAGCAGTTCTCACCTGAAGACAAAACCCACTGCAAATGCGCAGGAGGAGGAAAGGAAGGGGATGATTAAGGAATATGAGTGTGAAATTAAAGAACAGCACTTCTCATTCATTCTTCAAAGCTTTAAAAGTCTCTCAAAGGTTGCTGAGGTAGCGCCTTTTAGTTGTCCCTTTCTCATAACCTCTTCCTCAAAACTCTCTCCTGAAGTCAACAAAAAAAAAAAATCAAGGCAACATTTTCTTGTCAATGCTATGTACAGAAAGATGAAACATCTGTATTTTTCTGATTCACTGCATTAATAATGTGCTGTATCTGAAAAAAAAGAGGAAAAATACAAAAAAAAAAGTTCTGAAAAGTGACATTATAGTCAGAGCAGGCATACTGTTTCTGTAATTGTATTCTGAGATTACTGCATTCTGTTGCAGTTCTGTTCTGTTTAGAACTAGTCCTGAGTTAATTATTTTTCTGACAATAGCTCCTATGATTATTTAAATGGCAAAACGTGCTCTTGCTTTTCCACGTGCTCACGTTGCTATTACTGGAGATAGATCAGAAGGAGACAAAAATTTCTCTGAAGCTTTCTCATGTAGAACATTATGAAAAAAAGAAGTGACACATACCACTTGTTAGGAGTGACATGCACCACTTGTTAGCTGATTGATAAAAGCTCATTGCCACAAGCACAGAGGAGCACAGTGGCACAAAAGAGGCTAGGACACAAATGATCTGTTCAGAGATCAGACATCCTGTCCAGCTCTTCCAGGGCTATCCCAGAGCTCCATCAGTCCCACAGTCCAAGTGTGATCTGGAGACGTGGTTCTTCTCATGCTTGTTACATGGAGAACTAGAGAGATAAAGGGACAACCAGGGAAAATAAGACCCCAGATGTCATGAGGAATTTTAATTCCTCCGCAATTTTGCTGGCAGGGCAACATGACAAGCCACCAACAGGATTTCTGGGGTACAATAAGGAAAATATTTTAATACAAGTCGTTAGGAGCCTAAGTGCACCAAGAGACCTTTCCTGGTCAGCCTTGCCTGAGGCCTCTACCAGGATTTTCTGCCTAGAGACCCAGACGCTCTATTTAAGCTTGAGCTTGAACCTTCAAGCCTGAAGTATGTCATGGGCTGACCTGTGCCATTCCTGACCCCAACCTGCTGGCTGCAATTCCCAGTTAAGTAGCTGGTTTGGTGGATGATGCTCACTTTGACCTTAGGAAAACTTTGTAACCTTCCACCTGCCTACCTCAGGCTGCTGTTACAGTGTTTATACCCTTGCATCCAAAGTGCTCTTATCTTCAGGTTTTTGTAGCAGTGAATTCAGAAGCTGCTGTAAAACATTGCTACAGGTTAGGTTTCTGGTAGGACACAAATGCCATTTACCAGGATCCTTCTGTAAAACAAAACAAGCATGAACTGCTTGTTGCACTTAGCATGAACCACTGAGAGAAAAGCGATGCCTGCTCCTTTTGGCCACAGAGACAAGTCCTGTGCAGGGTGGCTGGGTTTTGGGGTCACAGGTGGACTCGGCAAGGGACAAGTGGCCATTACCAAAGTCTTTCTGAGCAGGCAAGCAGGTTTTATGAAAGGTAGACAGCCTTTCTAAGCGCTAGGAAAGATGCACTTAACTGGGAATGCAGCAGCACCCTAGATGAGTATACCCACAGGTGCATCAGATGAATGACTATCTTTACATGTGTTGTTCACATAGCCAAGGAAAATGGGCTATACTTTAGTGCAATGCAACTTATAAAGGGAGCTCATAAATCCATCGCAAGAGCTCCTAGCCCTCAGGATTCCAAACAAACCATCTAAATTGCCACAGTATCAAGCCAATGGAGCTTGTTTCCATGGCAGTATGGGCTTATGAGCACTTCTATGCCCACACAATTGCTCCAGCAAACAAAGGAAGCATATCAAAAAAGGAAAGAAAAAAATGTTTGGCTGAAATACAGTAATCTAAAATAAACTGCGGTGAAGCAAGGTCAGCTGATGTGAAGTGCATCCATCCATGGCCTCTGCACTGTCTCTCTCTCTCTCTTCTTCTGCTTTATAAATTGCAGGAAAACAATGATGTTCTGTATAAGCTTCATCAGACATCAGTAGGACATGATGAAATGAAATGGGGAGAAAACAAGAAAACTGGGCTATCAGCTACTGTGTGATAGTTGTGCAAGAATGAGCAGCAAAGCCTAGTGTTATCAGCTACATGAATACAATTACAGCCCTGCTGTTAAGTTGTATTGCTTGCATATTTCCAACAGGCTAATGAAGAACATTTGTTTTCAGTTATTTTCCAGAAATAAAGGCAAGATTACTGTATCTGACTCCTGCTGCTTAACACCTTGCTTTCGCAAACAGTCCCAGCGATCTCCACTAAATTAGTTCTTAACTATCTAAAATGCAATATTCATAGGAGCATGACAAACTGATGTTAGGAAGTAAATGGCTGCACTGTACCCAGAAGGTACATATGCAATTACACTTACAGATAGTTAACAGTGAAGTATGCTTCAAGGTCTCCTGCAGCCTGACAGCAATAGGGCTGATGAAGAACAAGACATTCATCACATTCCTGCACAAAACAATACATGATATTAGAAATTACAGAGCTGCCTAGTCTCTAGGGCTTTAGATGCAATTATAAAACTCAGTGGTAGAAGAGTACATATTATTTGCCTTATTTATTTAGTATGTTTCTATGAAATTTAATTCTTACCTATGCTACAGACCTTTTCTACAACAGCTGAGGTTCCTGTTAAACTAAAACTCCTTTCAGAGAGGCAAGACAAAAGAAAATAAAACCAGAAAAGGTATAAAGTCCCAGAAGGAAACAACTCCATTCCTCATTCTTTAGGAGTTAAACAAAGATTTGCATTATTGTATTTCAAACTGCGTCTGGCATCTCAGGGGACATTGGCTCTTTGGATGTTTCTAACTCTGAAATAGGCAATAGTGCACAGACTTCTAGGGAAAGAGCCAAGGCTACCAGGAAAGACAGACAAATGTTTTCTTGTGGCCCTATACTCTGTTCCTAAATTTGCACAAAACTGATGAGCAGTCTAAAATTCTGGAAAAAAAGCGTAGTATTAGCTTTCCTTTTTTTACAAAATGAAACAGCTTTTCCATCCCACATTTTAAAGCTTTTAGGAAAAATTTAGCCCAAAAAACTTTTGAACAACCCTAACAATTTGCAACAAGACAGTTATTAGAATTGATCTTGCAATTTAATATACTTTTAAAAACAACTCATCCACTATAAGTAGCCTCTGTGGATGAGGTAGATGCTCCTGACTTCAGGCAATGAAACAGCAGAAAGTTACCTTGAAGGTGAAATCTCCCTAGCGCTGGTATTTCAGGGTGTTTTATTTTTTAGTAGCACTGAGTTTTTGAGGTTGCCCTGAGCAGAAAAGCAAAACAAAACAAAACATGCTCTAGGTGTCCCTGCTTGAACAGAGGGGTTGGATTAGATGATCTCTAGAGGCCCCTTCCAACCTCAACCATTCTGTGATTCTGTGTGAAAACAAACAAAAATTTACGAGCAACATCTTTTAAGCATCATCTTAATATCTCCTTATAAGGCTTTCTAAAATTTCTTACTTTTATTGTTTTACTATTTCAATTATTTTTATCTAACACATATAAGCAGATGGCTTTGCTAAACAAAAGCATCATCTTAGACCATATGTTCTCTTTAAGCAGCAGAGGCCCTGACCTAAACGGAGCTTCTGAGGAAGGATGGAGTTGCTCCCAGTTTGCCTCAATCATCAGGTCCCCCAGTCTGAGGCCGTAGCTAGTACCATGGTATGTGTTCTGGTATTCAAAGATACATGATGCAAGGAGGCAACTTAAATGCCTGATGTCTAACAGCCACCCTAATATGAATAGATATTCCGAACACACAGTGAAAAACAGGATAATCAGTGGGATACAGCACTGCTGCACTATCAACTTTACAAGAGCCAGGTATGGGTGGTAGAGTTCTGCTCCTTTTGAAAGAACTGTGTAAGTGTACAGTGTAACAGCATGAGATGTTGTAACTATATAGAAGCAGGGCTTTATGACCCCCAACTCCTGACACCCATCGTGAAAACCACTCCCTTCAGGAAATGTTGAGTACAGAAAGCACAAATTTTGGACTGGTGGTAATAGTTCAATTACCTACAGATAGAATATTTCATCAGGATGAGATGCAAAGATAAAAATCCTAGAAGATCCTATGTTTGAACTCACATGAAAGATGCTATTTGGGATTTAGTCTCAAGTGGTGCTCAGGAGCTAGTTTAAGAGACATCACTGGGAGCGCTTTTCCATAGCAGCGATCACAGCACAATTAGGTTACTAGAGAAAAGAGAAGATAATTGAAGAAAGAGTTGGATAAAAATGCTGAAAGGAAGAACATAAAAGGAAGGTTATTGGGGAAGAAAAAAGAGAGAGAGAGAGAGAGAGAAAAGAACATAACAGGCCAAGAAGCTTGTAGGCAACGTTCAAGCTACACAGAATACTGAATTCAAAGCCCAGGTAAAACATGCACCAAAAGAAAAAAAAAAAAAAAATAAAAAAAAAAAGAATAAATCAATTAATCCTACTTGGTTCAACAGGGAAGATGTCAGAAAGAAATGTCACAATTTAAAGAAGCTAGCCTACATGCAGAGAAAAGTCATAACATACGGCAAGTCAAATGAAAACAGGAAATTAAGAGGCTAGAAATGAGTTTGAATAGCCCAGTATAACGGATGCTCAGGTTCACAGTAGAAAGTCCTCTAAGAGTAATAAAGGCAGTGAACTGCCTGCGGAATCAGCAAGGTTGCTTGGTGAGGGAGGTGTAGAAGGGTACTAAGAGACAAGGCTGCAGCAAAACTACTCCATGAATTCTTTGTACTGCTCTTTGTTAAATGAAGACCTTGGGAAAACTCCTATGCCCACAGCATTATTTATAATGTTTCAATTTTGGCACACAATAAGTATCAGATCAATTAAATAAGTTGATGCTAACAAGACACCAGGACTGCACAGCATTTTTTTTTTCTAAGGTGAAACCACAGAGCTCCTGGCAAAGAGGCGCTCTGCATCCTTGCAAACAGCTGTGGAGCCAGAGCCTGCAGTGCAGTTAACACACAAGAATATATGAATACATCTGTGAATTATGGGCTTGCAAACAAGTTCTTTGGCAACATGACAGCACATAATAAAGAGTAAAATTAGAAATGCATGCACAAATATGGGCTGTTTGAGAAGGATTAGCACTGCTTTGGAAAGAAAAATCTAGCCTCACTGCTGATGGACTTACATGAGAGTGTGAATCAGTATCTGGGTAAAAGGGATTCAGTAGAAATGATGAGTTTGTATTCTGAAATAACTCCTCCTTATTAAACTATGTTGCCTCGGGGTGGGAAATAGGGTCATGTTCGAGGACTGAGTGTTTCCTGTTCTCTGACCAGCAAAGATAGCTTAACAGTAACTTTTTAAGAACATAGAGGAATTAGAGTTGCTTGGGGATCAGTCCTGGAATTAGTATTTCTCAGCTTCTTCACCTGTGTCTTGGAGAAGGGTGTACACTCAGCCATCACCAAATCTGCAGAGGACACTTAGCCTTTATAGGCAGAGAAATGACAAGATCGGTGACAAGGAACTCCGAGAATATCACAGCACAGAAACCAAAAAAAGAAATGGCAGATTTTTATATAGAAAAACATGAAGTAATGTATCTAGAACGATGATCTGAGATGCAAGTGGCTGTTAAAGCTCAGGAAAGATTTTCATGTCATCATTAGTTGTTCACTCTTCAGTGGCAGGGTCAAGAATAGGAACAGGGCTGGTGTCCTAGCATGAGACACGTTGTGGGTTGCAATATCCATGGTTTGATAGAGGTAATTGAGCCTTAGGTGTAGACATGGACTTTTACACCCAGAGAAGACAAAATGAACATCAGATGATGAATGTCAAGTGCATTGCTCCACAGATCTGCTCCAGTACTAAACATTATCCAAAGTCTGGGTATGTACTGAGTGTCTTTAACCTTGGGCACACTTGAGAAGCAGCAACTCTTCCAGTTTCCTTGGGTAATACTCTTTCCTACTGTGTATTCTAATACTTTTACAACTTTCTAGCAGTAATTTCCTATGTTCTTGTTCAAGGAAACTCTAAAATAGTATACAGAAACACAAATTATGCTACGT
>JAVCKT010029818.1:0-15985 GCA_032273925.1 Rhynchotus rufescens | reverse complement strand
AAACGGGGTATGGTGGCCCCTGACCCATATGCACCAGAATATATTGAAGCCCAGAGGATCATAGAAGCCCAATCCAAAATCACATGAAGGTCATATCTGGACACAGATGTGAGGGCACATCTGGATAATAGCAGTCATTCTTGTTCAGCTCCCCTTTAGTCCTTGGTGAAGGGAAAACATCCAAAGTGCTGGTAAGACTAGGTATGCAACAGCCAGGTCCATATGTGAAATCTCTGCTGCGGCTCTTGGGAAAATCTCTGCGGCTCTTGGGAAAAGTGCTTGTCAATCTGTTGTGCCAAAACTATTGGTCAGTGCCTGGGAAAAGCACTTCTTGATGACTCCTTCTGCTCTTGTCTCAGGCAGCAAACGTGGACATCGGCTGGACTCTGGGTTTCATGCTAAACCTCACCAACATGATCCCCACAGAAGCCCTGGTGCACGTCAAAGGGCAGCAGCCTGACCTCTGGGCAAGTGCCATCTTCTTCATTGTGCTGGCCACTGTCACAGGCTTGATGGCCATTTTTCTCCTGTGTTTCTGGAAACTCAAGTAGTTCCCTGGATCTTGGTTAGGAGATCCCTGCCCACTGAAACAGACAGGAAGAAGTGGTATAAAAGAAGGTGGAAAAAGATGATGGCATAAGACCCTCTACATTGCTCAGGAGGTCTGACTGGGTCATCTCTCTAAACACCTCAAAGATGTCAAAGTTAACATGAGCTCTCTACATCCTTCCATGAGGAAAAGACTTCTGACTCCATAAACTTCTTCAGTCTGGCTGAAAAAGGCTGAGACTTAGTGGTCAGAAGATGAAACTAGATAAACTCAAAATAGAAATAAAATTCTTTGTCTTTTTCAAATCCGGAAGTTGCTGGCCATCGAGATTTCCAGTGTAACATACAGACAGCTTCCAGTCCTTGGCAGTTCCAGCGCTGTTCAGATGCCTCCCACAAGGTGCCCCACCACTCTGCAAGTATGTGCAGGTGAGGTGCAGGGATGGTGGCAGAGGTTCTGCAGTTGCAGGGTGCCAGAAGCAGAAGCACAGCTAGCCTGTATTGCTTCACAGCCATCCTGCCTCAACTTGAGGAGGGCTCTGGAAAGGAAAGCCAAGTCTGGCTGCGGAGAGCCGTCCAGAGCTCTGGGGGTGAATCAATGCTGGCAAACAGCGGTAGCTAGCAAAACTCTCAGGAGGCCTCCAGTTTGGGACTGCTCGGTGGAGTGGGGTGACCTTTTTGTATGTTGCTCTGTGCACTAGAATAGATATCTTAACTTGAACCAAGATCTATTTGTTTTACCTTTTTTTTTCTTGAACATATGACAGACTATTTTCCCAAGGATGGATTGTCAGATGTCTGGCATCTGTCAGATGTCTGTGCCGTATTTACTGGTACATTTCAACGGAAAAATATAATCAACAGTTGATTTAAGAGTTGCCACCATTCATCCAGTCTTTATTTTATATTCAGGTTACATAGCCCAGCTTAGTCCAACACTAAATCCATAGGCACTTGAGTTATTCTATTTAAAACAGCACTGCCCAGCACACTGCCCAGCACAGCTCTGCTGGGGGAACCAGACAGGCATTTCTTCCCAGCTCCCAAGCGAGCTCCTCTGCCATAGCCCAAAGCCCCTGTGAGCAGGAGTGTTTCCACAGCTTCCTCTCCTCCATGCTGCAAGACTGCTGCTCACATGGGATTGTACAGTAAAATCCAGACAAGACTTTTCAAGGACTCCAAAAAAGAGCAAAAGGCATCTTGAGCACTGAAGTGGCAAGTGCCCTTTGCTTTCTTGCAGATCCACAGGTATTTGTTGTGATGATATATGGAGCTGATACATGCTGGGCCTAACCCCCAATGTCACTCCAAATACCCCATTGTGAACCAGTTACAGAAGGCTTTCAAAAAGAGAGCCGCAGCTTGACCTCTGATGCAAATGAAAATGTGTGGTAAATGGACACAGGAAACTGATTCTGCCTCCTGCTCACAAATAGCTATGCTCAGCCTCATTAAAACAAGACTCAGTTTCCCCAACCCGGATTTGAGCAGCAGAGGGAGAATTCATAAATGCCTTCATTTAGAAGAGCCTTTTCACACCCATTAGTCTGAGCTCTTGAAGCCTAGGTATGCTCCTCTGGTTGTTACATGGGCATTTCCTGTAGCCAAATACCAAATCCTCCCATCTTCTCTCTGACCCAGACAATCATGTTTTTGGCACTGTAAGAATAGAGGTAAAAATGACAAGCCTTGGGACAGGCTGTAGAAAATGCTGCCAAATGGCTGCACCTGACCCCATGGGATCCATAGCTGTGGGACATCTCCTATCTAGAGTAGTCAGCATCATGAGAGCATCTTGATGGCATGGCTGTTGTCTGAAAGAGCTGGTACTGTTGTCTCTGACTCATGGGAGACAGGACTGATGGCAGTGGGCTGTCTGTGTAGTCCGTCGGGAACAGGCCCCTGTTGCCTACAGGGATGTTGTATCATAGCCAGATTGAATTGCAAAGCATTTGGGGAAGATGCCAGTCTTGCCATTGCAGTGTCCTTCAAGCCAGTCCTTATTCACTGGAAAAATATAAAGGAGTAGCATGAGCCCTGTCCATATGAGCAGGCTTAATGAGAGTTTTCAGTGCTGCAAGCCTGCACGTCTTGAAGGCTCAAGCCTGTAACAGCACTGAAGAGAAGCCACCTACTCCTCACTATCTCCACTCCCTCCCTGCAGCTCTGAAAGCTTTGTCCAGTAGAGAATTGTCAACAGGACTAGAGAGGTACCTTCGGAAAGGATGTCCAGGGTGTCTCCTTTGCTGAACTCCAGGTCGCCTGGCCCCTGCGCCAGGTAATGGTGCTGAGCCAGCATCCTGTAGAGGACCGGTCTGCCTGAGTGGGAATCCAAGCCCTACAGGAGAAAGCCAGTGTAGAGACTGCAATTGCAAAGCAGAGACTACATTACAGTCTAGCACAGCATAAAAGCAAGTCACAGTATACCTACCTCGCACCAGAGTGTCAGCTTGCCATCTGCCAATTGTTGCCATCTCTTCCCCAGATCTTCCTCTCCCAAAACTGCAACCAGTTCTTTGCTGTCTGAATGCCTGCAGCTGCAATGATTCATTGAGATGACTCAAATCACTTGTTTTAAAGCCAAACTTACAGGTAATTCTAGCACTATAAAATCCTGAGTCTTACAAAGTTTCCTTTGTAAACCAGCTCTGAACTTGCCACTGCGGTTCGCTGTATGCTCACTGGATAGATGTGACCATGTCAGGGAGCAGCTCCTGTGCCTGGATACTTTCCTTGAGGGTAAGATCCTGAATTCTCTTGACTACCTTGACTGAATTCCTCCAGAGACGTTAACAGTAAGAGACATCTCATGTGAGGACTAATTCACATTTATATCTGACTCCTAAATTCCTCTGTGTCAGTCCTAGAGGATTTTAAAAGCTGAGCTGAGCTGGAGAAAATCAGATATGCATCAGCTGCATCTGTACAGAGTTTTTCTTTGGGTTCACTCCTGTTTCTCTACCATTGTGTAGCTTCCTGGGAAGATCCTTTGAGTCTCCAGAGCTTCCCTGGGCTACTGAGGTGGTCATCATTGCAGCTTCTCTGTCATATGCTGCCAGTTTCAGTGCATTCACTGAGGGCACAGATGCTCCCCAGATGGTTCCACAGCATACCTCAACATCCCTTGCTCTGCTTGCTGGCTGAACTTCTCCCTCAGCAGAGCCCGCAGGTCGGACAGAGATGGCACCTCGCCTGCTCTCAGCGCTATGGTGCAGTCACAGCGGACTCTCAGTACAGCGGGTCTGTCTGTGCTGGACAGTGCTTCTTCTGGTGTCAGTGGGATCTGTTGAGAAATACAGCGCAGTATTTCAGGACAATCTGGTTATTCAGGACTCTCTCCCATATTGAGAGAGGTGACACAGACACAAGCCTCTCAGCTCAATGCTGCCACATAATGATAATGTGGTGTCAAAATGCAGATCTGAATTACAGAGCAGAAACAATGTGAGGGGTCATAGGCCAGGATCTAATGTTCCTACTGTGATTCCAAGAAACGTGTCTCTGGATCACATAGACCCCTTCCAAATCCCTGCAGGACTTTACCTATAAAACATCTTCTAATCAGATAGAAAGATGCAGGCAAGGGCTCCTATTCTACTGCCTTTCTGCTGAAAGCACAGATGACAAAAGATGATTCCAAAATCACTAGATAAGCATGGCAAAGACAAAGGCTGATAGAGATCTGAAGCTGACAGTAGCACAGAAGGGTGTTGTCCCTATGTGGACACAGTAGTAGTTCCAGCACTCTCAGACATGCTACACTTTCCAGCGTAGAGGACAGTGGTTAATAATGATATGGAGACATGTTAGAGGATATATTTCCAGAAGAAATCAAATCTGAATGTTCAAATTGCTGCAGTACTTCTAAAATACTTCATGGGAAGAGAGGAAAGGGAAGAGTGGGTAATTCAGAGACTGCTCTCTTACAAAAACAGGCTGCAAACTGCATTTCTGAGCACTTGATGCAGTTGCAGCTGGCAGAGCTCGGCTCCCTGGAAGGTGAAAAACGGGCCCTGCTCTGGGAAGCTGCAACTTTGGGCGGCCTCACAAAGTAGCATGGTCACAGACTTAGGAGTGGTGGAGGAAAGAACGTGTCTCTGGAATGGAAGGGCCATCTCTGAAATGAAAACATGGACAGATGTTTTCCCAGTGATTTTGGGGCACCTCAGGCCTTTTCTAGGATCTGGCTAAAAATTTCCTCAGCAGTTTTTACAATTTTGTTCTTCTGAGGCTGTAGCAGCTTTATTTTGTGAAATTTTTGATTTGTAAAATGCCCACCTTAAAGTCCATTTGGGAAACATCAGCATTTGCAGAGGCATTTTCTCCTTCAGGAGATTCTGCAGAACAGAAAACAAAACCCATAAGCAGTACATGCAGAAAGCACAGATCCAAAAAAACTATTTTGCAATCTGCTAGTATATAGACAGCCACTGCTGCAGGGGTCAGTCTGCTCACACACCGTTAAAACAAGGTTTTGGCACAGCAATTTCACACAATACCCACTGACATGTTGGCCTGCCTGGCCAACAAAAACGCTACCTGGTTTTTGTTTCCCAGGGATTCGGCTGGGAGGCACCTTGGCAGGAGGGAGAGGAATCCCATTGTTGATATTCTGCAAGAGAACAACAGAGCAAAGCATTAAGCAGAAGACACTGGAAACGGATCAAGGCCACTGTCCTTCTGCTCAGGACAGAAGCTGCAGCAGGTTATCATGACCTTGGTCATCCTGAAATGAAAACCACTGAGGCTTGGACATACAAGAAAACCCTTAGATTTTGCTGGTAAGAGATCCGAATAAATGTGCATTTTTTTTCCCGCGCTTAACTTTTCTGTTCCAGTTCAAAAAGCACTTGGTCTTTGTTCAAGGAGAAACAACATGTGTTAATAACACACAGGTATCCTCTCCTGTGCTAATCTTACAAGCAAATGTCCTTGGTTCCTCCCTCTCCCTCTAGTTACAAGATTAGCATCTCACCAATTCATCCATCTTTGGGGCAGGAACAAGCTCCAGTAGAGAGGTTGGCATTTGCAGCTTCTACAGAACACAAAGCAGAGCAGAAAGTGAGCCAAGAATTGGTGATGGTAGTTGCAGTCCCTAACTGCATTAACTGATCGTTATGAGTAATTACATTTTTTTTCCAACATGTAATATATTTATTGACTTTGAATTTCATATGTCACTTTAGTGACCAGTCAACTACAACATTCAAATTCTTCTGTAACTTTTCACTGTTTCACTGCTTCAAATCTAAGTATTTTGAATGATTTGACATTAGCATAGACTCTTGTTGCCTTATGACATACCACCTTTACAAACATAACTTAAGAATACGTTGAATATTTCAGGTCACAACAGTGTTTGTGGTGTCATTCTTCCCTTTTTAAAAAAATGTTCATTTTTGCCTGTCCTTTATTCTGTTTTTACCTGTTAATCCATTATCAGCCCTTTCTATTTTTTATTCCCTAAGATGTTGAGAGGTTTGAGTATTTTTGTGAAGAATCCTTTGATAGATTTTTGTTTTGGAAATATGGTCCTAACCCAGATGTGGGTTTTGTGTCTCAAGAAAAGAATCTCCCACTTTGACATATTTATTTATTTCTATGAAATTTATTTGGAACTATAGTATATTCCTCTAACAGAGAGAAAGATGTCAGACCTGCTGGACTGCAGCTCCTTGGATCTTCCCTAGAGCCCTTTATAAAACCTGCCAGCACAGCTGAAACCTTCCCCCAAATTTTGCTAAGTTATTTTAACAGAAATATTTCACATCAAGTAAGGACCAAGTTGTCTTCTCCTTCAGCTCCATTAGAATTCTCAGGTGACAAGTGCTGTTGTAACTGTGGTCCTTACTTTGATCTGTGAGTCACTCTGTTTCTACTGTAGGTTCCTGAATGGTGGAGAGCACAAGCGACTACAGAAGAGCCCTTGTGGACAGATGGAGGTAAGGGGTGAGTAGGAGAAGCTGGCAGGAGCCATGTATCAGAGACACCTGTAACTAGCAACTAATCTGTGGAAATGAGCTTGTGAACACATGTCCTGCTCTGAGGTGCTACGGAAGGGTGTCAAAAACACCTATTAAGAGAGGTGCAGTGAGAACTTGCTTAGAGGCACAAGTCTGGTCTTTCTTGGCTGGGAAGTACTGGGAGGTCCACGCTTTTGCCTTACCTGTCCATCATGTATGGCTGTAGCCCAGCCATTTGCTCCTCTGCTCAGCACAAAGACCAAACTGTTTGCTTTCACTGCCAACTTTTCTGAGTCCTCAGGATAAAAATGGGACAAAACTCGATAGTAGCCTGATTCACGGTCTCTAGAAAGAATAGGAATAAAAGAACTGTTATCCAAGTAACCTTGGAGCTTTAATCCTGAGATGACATTTATCCAAAACACTGCACTGATGCAAAATGGCATGAGTCAAAACTTTCAGCTGGTAGGAAATTCTGATTCCCATTGTTACTCTTTTGTTCCATCTAGGAACAAAAGGAGCTTGAAATGCAACTTCCGCAAAGGCAACTGCCACATTTCCCCTGTACCATTAAACACCTTCCAAAACAAAGCAATGATTAAAATTTAGCTCTGAAGTACCATTGCCACACTATTACCAAAACAAATGACTTTCATGTTTTTGAACCAGGGCTTAATTTGGCCTAGCAGTGCAGAGCTTGTAGCTAGCACTTGGAAGCTTTGTCCTGGAAACCAGGACTGGTCACAATCCCATTTCTCAGCCACTATGTGATTATTATCTGTTTCCCCAGACCCGTGCACTGCCTCCTGCATAGCTCTAAATTAAGATTCTCAGAGTACTATCTGCAAAACTCTTGCTAGCTGCAGCATCTCTTGCAGCCACACAAGCCTTTTGTACATTGGGCATTCTCTCCAAGCTTGAGAGTTAGATGTGGATCTTGTAGAGTCTTCAGAAGAAAAACATCAGAGGACAAAACATGACATTCTGAACAGAAATAGCGAGAGAAGAATGAGACCAGGGTGAGACTGGCCACTTACCGCAAAGCATCGGCACTGGGCTCATAAAAGCCTTGTTTCTGTGGGGGGGAAAGAGCATCTATTTAGAACAGTATGTGACTGAGCAAAAAGTGTCACCTTATTTACTGCCTCTTGGAAGAGAGGGAGCTTCTCATTATTTTCTTTTTCTCCTTTGACCACATTTGCCACACCACAGCCTGCAATCTGCTTCTCCACATCTTACCAGCCCCTACAATTTTTCCTGTTCTCCCTTTATCCCACTATGTAAAGAGTGGGTGTATTCAAGTACTCCCACCTGAGATAGAGTACTCAAGTTTTTTCACCCTACTCTTTACTCTAGATAACTCATATTACAGTGCAAGATGTTTATGCTACCAAATTTACAACATTGCTTTGCAAATATAGGTGGAGGACAGGAGAGGCTCCACTGCTGTTTTGGCATGGTGAGGAGAGCAACATGCATCTTCCAAGGGATGGAGACTCACACTATTGCCTGAGACCCCTCCAGCCAATGCTGAAACAATCCAGTTGGTTTTGAAAGACCCCACGGTATCTGCTCTGATATGGGGATTCACAGGTAGAAACTGCGTTTTTTTTCAGTGATGCACTCTTATGCTGATGGTGTCAAGATCTGAGGACCTACATGGAGCTTTATGACAGCAGCATGATACTGCTGTGCATTCTTCCTTCCACAGCTATGTCCTGCTCACCTGAGGCCTAAGAGGCTCGAAGCCAATGTATTCATCATTGGGAATGATGGAGGAGATCACCTGTAGGAAGATAAATAAATTACTGAATTCAAGTTGTATGAAGAGAGAGCAACTAAGCCCCTAAGACTCATTTCCTTCTGACCTCTCTAGTGGTCAGGCATATCATGAAAGGTGCACAGTTGGACTCCAAAAAACAACTTCAAATGCCCTTGTCCCTGTTTTCTGAAGAGATCTCTGAGGTGACAGTTATGCCATGTTCCATGGCCATAGAAGAGATCAGAAAAAGAGATCATGTTAACTACATGGCAAAACATGTGTAACCCAAGTGCATGTCTGTCACACTGGGAATGCAGTTCTAAGAGTGGGGTAGAGAAATCTATTCCTTTTGAAAAGGTAATTGTCAGCAAAATGACAATCACTTAAGTACCTGCTTTGCTTTTTCAGACTTATAATGACTAAGATGCAGAAGACTTTTTAGCAACAATGTGCAGTTTTGATAGAAGAGGGCGCAAGTTCTAACAAATCTCATTTTGTGTTTCCCAGATACCCTGAGTAGCTGAAGGCCCTGAGACCCTGCTTTGGGGTCTCTTCCAATGCAGGGACTGATGTCCAGGCCATCAGTAATGTTCTCTGGAGATGTCAGAAGTTGTGATTTTAACCTGTTTGTTGTTAATCCTAGTTATCATGCGCCTCACATGTTTTTATATGCTATGTTTGATTTTCCTGTAGATAAGATATGTTACCTTTTACCTTAGGTTTACCCAGGAAATCTTTTGAATCCAGCTCTTCAACTTCCTTCTTTCGTGGTCTGAAAAATTCCCCAGGTGGAACCTGCATGGGCTCTAAAAACATATGCTCCTAGGGTTTTGAAAGAAGATCAAGGAAAAGCCATCAATGAATATTAAATTAAGATCAGTAAAAAGCAGGTAATGCTTCCCTATGTGTGGAAAATCAGCTCCAGGGAAACATTAGGGCAAAAATTACGGCTGTGAACTTGAAATATGGCACTTGGATTTAGTATGTGCATGAAATCAAAATCATGGAGGGCACTGCTCAATGTTGAGTCACAGGCTGACTCTGTTGACTTTGGACGGGTGATAAGGAAGGGCAGTGATGTAATGATGGTTAAACAAATCTCTGATCAGTTTTTCTAGTTGGTTTTGAATGTAGTTGTTCAGTCAGTCTATGCACCCACAGAGTGGCATTCAATAGCACGTATAAATAATCCACTGACACACAGGACAAAGGTGGTGTTAGGAGACTATCAGTCTACAAAAAGCCATTGTCCTTTAAAGGTATACAAAAGAGATAAGGAAGTATGGAAGTAACAAAATAATGACTCTTCCTTGCAAAGTAAATTAGTGAACTGTCCGTTGTTCCTGATCAAGCAAGAGTGGAATTGTTGCTATTAGCCTATTGAGGCTAATAGGAAACTTACTTAGAACTAGCCCCAGAAGGAAGAGTATCACGTCCTCCATATATATATCTACATCCTTTCTGTTCAAAACACCTTAGACTCTATCACTAGGTGATCATGCAGATGGACAGACAGGAGGGACTAAACATGTAACAACTGGCACATTTTTATCTTAGATTTTTTAACTTAAGGCCAATGTACTCCAAGAAATAGCCTGCAGTAGTACTCTTACCTGCACCTGTTCAAGGGCCTGGTCCAGGATTGCTGTTCTTCCTTCGGGTCTCCACACAACAGCCTTTTCTAAGGTGGCCTTAGCTTCCTGCCACTGCCCCAGCCGGCACTGCGCTGCTGCAGTGTTGTACAGCACCTAGAACAGCAAGGAGGGAAAACAAAGCCATCTGTTTCTTAACTCAAAAGACTGAGGTCGAGTGGAAAGCATCCAGTCTACTGCACTCAGCAACTTAGCCAAGAGGGATGAGGTACTAAAACACCAGGCCAGAAAGGATTTCCTTGCCAAGCTGCCTGGTTTTCTCTTCATATAGAGCTGGGTAATACTTCTCTGCTGTGCAAAGTCTCTCTGACTTTCTCTCCCTACAGAATAACCTACCTGAAATTGCTGTACTTTGCAGGGGGTTATGAATGTACAAATTGTCAGCTGTACCTTGCTAGCCTTAAGCAGCTTGTCAGTATGTTCTTTGATGATATGTGGGGTGCAGGAACATTACAGACTGGATGTAGGGAAGCCCTTGAAGAGGAAAGCTTCTCTTCTTGTCACTGCCCAACAGTTAGTGTATAGAAGTGGCCCAACAGATTCCTGGGTTAGATCTCTTGCTACTTTTTATTATACGGTTCTCGGCTTGCAAGTTGCTTCAAAATATTTGGATGTAAACAGTGTTTGAAACAGAGATGCAGATAACAAGATGCTTTGCCTTCACTCATGCATCCTGCTACTAGAATATTGCTTTTTCTGGGTAGAATGACCATGCTAAAAACCTACAAGAACTTTGGAGATGCTCCTGGAGAAGCAAGGCATCTGCCCCTCAGGCCTCTGAGATACAGAAACTCCCCCTGAACTCAGAAGCATTGCCCATGTGAGTGGCAAAAACCTGTGGATCTTGGAACCATGCACCACATCTCCTCTTCCCTGAGAGGATCACATGCAGCATATGAGAAGCCAGGCATGGGGAAATCTGATGACACAGTTCTCTGGAAAGATTTATTTGCATTTTTTTAAGGGAGAAAGATGTAGCTAGACCTGAGTAGAATGAGATACAATTGAATCAGGAGGCAGATTCTGAGTCCAGAGTGTCAGCACGGTGATGGCACGTATTCTGGCAATGTCTACAGCATGTGAGGGGAGGAGCTGTTTGTTCATACCATGGAAGGTCCTGATTACCTCCTGAGGCACTTTGGGCATTTTTGCAGCTGACTACACCTCAAGAAGAACTCATTGTTTCCAAAGTGTGTGAGTTGACTGAAAGGAGTGTTGGGAACATTCATATTGTTCAAAGACACTGAAACTTTTAAAAGTAATCAGGTTTAAGTGACCACAAATGTCAAGTGCAACTTCTTCCTGCCAGGTAAAAGGCACACAAAAATTGAACAAATCTGAATGGCTCCTGGGCATGCTTGGTTTGAGATATACAATGACTCTTCATTCCTCTTGTAGAAATGAAGGTTTGAATACCTTTTCCTGAGTCTGCTTTTCAGTCAGGCATAGACTCAATTCAAGGAAGAAATGAAACTTACAGTCACCCACCTGCATCTTCTATTAAAACATTGCATTTTTGAAAAAAATTTTACAGGCTTAGGTCTTTTTGAACAGGATGTGGCAGTATTACTCCATGGAACAGTGTAAGAGCTAGAGATGGAAGTGCTGTAGAAGTGATAAGTATCATCAAGCAGCTTGAAGCCCAGGTTAGACCCACTTGCAATATTAAGACGTCTATCTGTAGTCAGAAAAACTTTCATGCACATGAGCTTCATCATAAACAAATTAAGCTTTAATTATAAACAAAATATGTTCCCATCTGTCTATATTTCAAGCTATTTCTGCTTTTAAAGCAGAAGAGTTCACAAAATGTATGCTACACACATAAGCTAAAAAATACATGCCTATACAAGGAGCTGTAGAAGTGCTCAGAACTATTTTAATTTTCAAACTATGAGCAATTTGTTAAAAGTTTTCAAAGATCCTTTAAGAAAAAAAAAAGAACTACAAGCATAAAATGATTTTTCTTCTTCTGTGCTCTCTGGAAAAGCAGTTAGGTTAATAACACCTATTTCTGAAAACCTGATTAAGGAGAAGGACTACAGAAACACAGAGTGCCTATTACCTCCCATGCATTGAGCACATATCTCAGCCCCAGCTGCTTGTAATCAATGAATGGATTCTTTCTTAGATGGGTGAAAGCCATATGATAATCAGAGAGAGCTTCTTCGTACCTACAAAGAAGAGATGATATTAAGAATGAAAACATGACTAGACTCTCATTAGGAAGAATCAGACTAGCAAGGAAAATCATTCCCTTCCCAATAGCTTGGGTTAGAAGTGCTTCACTGGAGTCATGTATGATCCTGTGACCACAAATATTTCCTGTCCTCTTTTCATTGGTCTGTACTACAAAATGGACATGGTTTGTCTCTCCTCTGGGATAACATGCATTTACTTTTTTGGGGATAAATGATGTTTTTGTGGTACCTGAAGTGCAGCCACAGTTCCCAGGAGGACAAAGTGCAAAGAACAAGGATTAACAAATCCTGTAAATTTACAGCGGTCATCCTTGCCCTGCTCGCTCTGGCAAGCTTGGCCTAGCAGACAGCTCAGAGGAAATGAAGTGGTGGCTGTATAAACAGTGCTGCCAGCGAGTAGCAAAGACACATGAATGGACAGATCAATACTAGCAGAACTCTAGAGATACCCTAAGGAAAGGAATGAGTTTGATTTTACACTACATGTACTCAGGAAAGAATTTGATTCAGCTCCCCAAAAGGCAACAAATTCCCCATCAGAAGGGATGCACTTGGGCAATCCTATGCTATGCAGGACAAGTGAGCTCAGTAGCAGCTCCCTCAGGCTGCAACTGGTGAAACAGAGGATCCAGGAAGGTCTGTACAGCACCCACTTGGACAAGGAGTTAGCCATCACCATCAAGAGAAGCTGTCAGTGTCAATCCAGTGACACTAATGGAGCAATCTCGCTGTTAAACGAGTGAGGTCGAGTTCAGGCCACATAATCCACTCTCAGCAGAGAGGAAGTGCCAGGTATCCTGGACAGACTCCATTTTTAGGGATATTGGCTCACATGTAACATAAAAAGATCCACCAATCAGTGCAATTATATTTTTCATTTCCTGTCAAAAAGTGAATGGCAACATAAACATGCAGGAGTAACTTCCTTCTCCCTGTGTACAGGATAATAATGCCACATATTAGCCTGCCACTCCTGAGGTCCCAGAGTTGTATAACTGTTCTTAGTTCTCTGCAAAGGGGAGATAACACTAGCCAACCTGTGGTATGGCTTACAAAGCCAAATAGGACCTCATGAACTGTTTAAGATCACTGGAAAAAGGGAATTTTAGGAAGATAAATTATTATGAAAAGAAAAAGAAAAGAAAATGGGCAAGCACTTCACTTACATTTTTAACTGCAGATGGACAAACCCTCTCTGAAAGAAGCCAACAGCTAGAGAGTTGTCCTTAGCAACTGTTTTACTGAATGCCTAAGGAAAAAAAACAGAGAGACATCTCAAAGATTTGTTAAGATGCTGCTAGGTCAGCGGCTAAGCACACATATGCAGCTCCCATGGCCACCCACATCCCCACGCCACTTGCCCCCCGAGTGGGGAGTTGAGGCTCAAAGCTGTTCATACCCCCTTTGCTGTGGTTGTGCTGCACCCGTAGACATAAGACCCACAGCAATGTTCCTGTGTGGCTTCAAAAGGGCTCATGGCAAATTGGTTTTGGACTAGGAAACTTCACAGAATTTTGCACAGTGCACCTATATGACTGATATTCCTGGTCCGGTTTGCAAGCTAAATTCAGGCAAGAATCATTAAAGCACATCCTAACAGTTCACAGCAG
This sequence comes from Rhynchotus rufescens, assembly GCA_032273925.1. Lineage (NCBI taxonomy): Eukaryota > Metazoa > Chordata > Aves > Tinamiformes > Tinamidae > Rhynchotus > Rhynchotus rufescens. Next base: position 2,248 of record JAVCKT010029818.1, on the reverse strand, counting down.
CTGGCTCAAGGTAATGCTGAGCCAGGGGAATTAATGTCCTTTTCTGAGGAAGACGGGGGGAGCTTGGCGGTCACTGCGATCAGACAGCGTCCGGATGACAAACCAGTCCTGAACCCCTGGACTCTCCTTAGATTGCCTCGTCAGGCTGCGCAACCAGTACAGGCAGCCAGAGTTGATGGCTGCCTTCCATGGGGACCAACCTGCACGCCTCACTTTAACAGTCTGCTTTATTATTCTATAAAAGAGAAGAAAACTGAGGCACTGGTCTAGGCAGAAGCAGAGTCCAAATTTGTCGTGCCCATGGACATCAGTTGGGGCCTGAAACAAGTCTCTGGAGCAGCACTGCCGGGCCGGGCGGCCTGGCCACCTTGCCGGTGGCGCCGGGGGAGGCGGTGCTGCCCCGGGGGCAGCCGTGTCTCAAGAGGAGCTGCCGCTTTGGGGCAGTTGGGGCAGCTCCCGCAGGAGGAGCGGCAGCCACGGCTGTGGCGCTCCGCGTCGCGCACCTGCAGGGCCTGCTCCGTCGGCTCCCTCACGTTACTTGCTAGCTGGGCGCTCGAGGCGGGACAGCCTGGGTCGGCACTAGCTTGCAGAAAAGTCTGTCATGCTGAAAAGTCTGGTTTTATGGCATTACCCACCATCCCGAAAAAAGCCAGCATCAACAACAAAACAGAAAACAATACCAAAATATCCCACCAGGGAAGGGGTGCAATACAGAGCCCTTGGACCCTTTCAGCTTGTCGCCTTCGGTGCCTGCTCCCTGCCAGCACCACCAGACCTGCCCCGGCACCGACTCCCAGCCCCGCTCCCAGGCGCCATCCCAAGCGCTTCCCGGCGGGCGGCGGCAGCAGGGCCCTGCGCGTCCCGCTCACCTGCAGGGCAGGCGGCAGGCGGCCCCGCTGCAGGTGCACGCAGCCCACGTTGAAGCAGATGCGCGACGGTGGCTCCTCCAGGCTGCCGAAGCTGCTCAGCGCGGCCTCCCAGTCGCCCGCCTCGGCCGCCTGCACGCCCGCGTGCCAGCGCCGCAGCAGCTCGCGGTACGCCATGCTCCCCGCGGCCTCCCCCAGCCGCCGCGGCGGCCTGTCCAGCGGAGCAGGAAGCGCCACCTGAGCAGGAAGCACCGCGGCCGCGGCCGGGCGGGCGGCTGCGCCCTGGCTGGGCAGGGAGGTGCCCTGAGGGCCGGGCGGCTGCCGGTGGCCCCTGAGGCAGAGCAGAAAGTGCGACCTCGACCTCGTAGGCAGCCCCGAAAGCTGAGGGCAGCCCTGCGCGAGCAGTCCCATAGCCTTTATTATTTTATTTTATTTTATTTTATTTTGTTTTGTTTTGTTTTGTTTTGTTTCATTTTTTCGCATTTCAATTCATTTATTTTAAAAAAAATATTTCCATTTTATTTCACCGAATCATAGAATGGCTGAGGTTGGAAGGGACCTCTAGAGATCACATAGTCTTAAGTCCCTGCTCCAGCAGGGACACCCAGAGGACGGGGCACCGTGGTGGGTGGCATCCAGGTGGGTTTGGAACATCTCCAGAGAAGGAGACTCCACAGCGCCCCGGGCAGCCTGTGCCAGGGCTCTGTCGCTCTCACTGTAAAGAAGTTCCTCCTCACATGCAGATGGAACTGCCTGGGTTTCAGCTTGTACCCATTGCCCCTCGTCCTGTCACTGGCCATGGCCAGTTTTCGACCCCATCCTCCCTACATTCTCTCCTCAAGTACTTATTATACATATTGATCAGATCTCCTCTCAGTCTTCTCTAGGCTAAAGAGGCCCAGCTTGGTTAGTCTTTCCTCATACGAGACATGCTCCAGTTCCTTCATCATTGTTGCTCTACGCTAGAAGTTCCATGTCCCCCTTATTTATTTTTAAATATTTTATTTCATTTTACCTTTTTATGCTTTATTCCATTTAAAAAATATTTTATTTCATATTTAGGATTTCATTTTATCCTCTCCTACCCTCCTGGACATATTCCGAGCCACGTTAGCTCTGTAAATACGGTACGGGGCAGGCTGCGCGCTCTACAGTGAATACGGTACACCCCCCACGCGCTCGTCGCAGGCCCCGCCCCCCCGCGGCCGCCATGTTCCCGCGCTCCTCGCGACGGGCGACACCGCCCCCTGCAGGCGCGGGGCCTCAGTGCCTGCGGAAAAGTCATCCGGCTGCGCGCGCGCGGCTTGGCCCTCCGGTTCCGCCCCGAGCCGCGAAGGGGGTTTTCCACCCGGAGCGGAGGAAAGGGTGCAGCGGGGAAGGCT
>JAVCKT010029815.1:0-11909 GCA_032273925.1 Rhynchotus rufescens | reverse complement strand
TCTTTTATGCTGAAATGCCCTTTTCATCTCGATGTAGAAGCAGAGTGACATGGTGGCAAAGAAGTGACGTTAGGAGTAACAACATATAGAGTTGTGTCAACTTCTCTCACAGCCCTGTATCTTACTAGGGAGCACTCCAGTGTTTTCAGGAAGACTGCATACTTTCCTAGCAAATATATGTATATATTTTCTATTTTGCCTCAGGAAGCAAGATTTAAATGCATGTTGTGGTCAAGTATCCTGGATTCTTCTAATGGGTGCCATAATAAAATGCAAATTCCAGGTAGAGACAGAGCAAACTTTTCAGGTTCAAAGTCACATACTATAAAGGTGTTTCAAGTAAGGATTTAAATACCTTAATTTGATATCTTCCTTCTGTCAATCAGATGCAAACTGCGGACTGGCCAAGTGTGGGTGTCCCTGATACAATATCAGGGTGTTAATTTTAATTTAACTAGCTGAAAAATCACTAAATGGTGCATGGCAAGAGAAGCTAAATTTTGAACTGTCAGTTCATTTTATGGACCATTGTTTTGAGTTTCCTAAAATGAGACCCCATAAAGAAGCCTGAATGCTCCAAAAAGGCACAACAAATCACCTGGAGGTTTTCCAGCAGTTTTTGTTGAAAAGTTCATTTCCTCTGTAACAGTCTAAAATAAAATCATTTTTTATAGCGAGTTAGGGTTGACAGTCTGTCAAATCTAGGGAAAGATCTTTCTCTCATAAATCTCAGTATTTTTGAACTAACTGGTTGTAATATTAGAAACTCCCAACTAAACGTGCCGAAAATATTGCATTAAACTACCTCAGGGAGGACGCACAAACTTGCTTATTATGTGTGAAGATGTTTCTAGAAATCTGTCACTGAAAGCATCTCTGGCATCTTTTGACAGTTTCCGTGATTGTAGAACATTAATATATTCTCTAAAATGCAGCTTTTCAGTGCTGCTGTCCCTTCAAAAACCCATCAGATAGAGTGATTAAATCTGCATCAATTATGTAGTATAATTAATCAATAGGGCATCGAGGACTGTGGTGAAGTGCTGATTAATTTGTATTTAGGTGCCTACATTTGTTGCTTCCAGCTTACCTGAGAAGTACATTAATCAATCTGGCTGTACAGATGAAGCAGTTTTAAGCAAACAGATCAGAGCCACTTCTGTTCCTCCTGCCACTTTGTAAATCTGCTGCTGTCCTCTGCATATCACCTCTTTGCTAGCCTTTTTTTTTGTGAACAGAAACTAAGACTTTCAGGATCCAGTGTCCAGAACGGGATTTAAGTTCCTGCACTTAGGCCTCAACGTACCAGCCTGCAAGGCCTGTTCAACTGCCATTTAATTTCAGAAGTCCTTCAGCTCCCTACGCGTTTGGCTCGTCAGTTCCCCAGGCGCCTGACACTCTTCTCCTCATGCGTGAGGGCGCTTTGATGGATGAAATGAGGAGGTTCAACCTAAGTGTGATCAGATTGCAGAAAGCAGACGTCGCTTCTGCTCCTTTCTTTGGTGGGCAATCTCAGACCTGTGTAACAGGAACAGAGAAAGCTGGAGGCCTTGGAGTTGCAAACACTGTTTTCGCTGCCAACAGGGGATCTGGGGTTAGGATGGCTGTCCTGTTTGGTGAGTGCTTGCCCACCCTTCAGGGCACAGGGCTCCAAGTGTTTTATCTTGGGCAGCAAGAGAGAGGCAGCAACTCAAAGTCAAGCTCTGGATTCCAAATGGGACTTCTGAGAAGGAATAATTTCAATGATGACTTTGAGGCTTCTGTCCCCATTTTGGAACCAAACAAAGATATGTTGGAACATTGATGCAAGAACAAGATCTTTCTTATTATTTATTTTTATTTCCTGTTTAACTCCTCCGTATTCTGGAAAGATCTGCTTGATTATAAAAGAGAAAAGAAATAGCAAGCATTTCTAGGGAGCCGGGCAACTACATTTTTGCATATGACAGAGTACTGCAAGCCTAGAATGGGTTGAAAATATATATCCCTTCTTCTCTGTCATGGTTCCACATCCCTGGCACTTCTTGTTAAGACAAGTCATTGGCTGGTGCTCCTCACTGGTTACTGTATTTCAAAATGAAATATAGAGGAGCTGGTTGGGTCAGGAGGATGGAGTAGAGAAGACGGCAGAAATGGGATGGGGAAAGGACTTAAAGGTATCATCGAGGTCTCACAGTGCTTTGGCTTTCTACAACTTTAAAAGACTAAAAGCACCAAAGTACTTTCACTGCTGTGAAAAGATGAAATTAGCCAAAGGCGAAACCTGAATGATTTGGAATTTTGATTCAGAGAAGCACCCAAAGGTCTGAATTTTAGAGACAGAGTTATTAGACAACAAGGCTGTTTTGGAAGTCACCAGAGCAGTGTGGTTTAGGAGCAGGCACCCCTCTGCTTCCACATTTATTAACCATGAGAAAAGAAAACACTAACCAAACAAAAAAAAGTATATGAAATGAAAACATGATTTTCAATAGTCCAACAAGTCTTCTTCTCCAGGCTTTGCTCAGCTTCTTTCTTGCTGCTGTCTGCACACTGGAGATACCAGGAATCTTTAATTGTGTCAGGAGCGAGTCAGATGCACCCCTGCAGTTTGTCCCACAAGGAGAAACGGAACAAAGAAGAGCACAGCTCCTCAGGCCTGCAAAAATATAGCAAGGGCATGAAAAAAATGAAACAAGCTCTTGTGCCCAGCAGGGTAAGTTTGGGCAGACTGACCCCAGAGCCACTCACAGGATGTGACATTGACCTCAAAATGGCAGCGTGCTAAAGGGGAGAGACTCATCTACGTGTCCTCTGCCTCCCAAGGGGAAGGCACCGGGGATACTTCCTACATTGGATCAAGCTGAGTTTTGAAAGTATTTGCTTGAGGTGATTTCAAGTCCTCAGCTACCCTTCATTCTTTCTGCCTGAGACGCTTTCATCTGAGAGAATGGGGATATTCCTAAAATGGAGTCTTTGAGGCGGAAAAGGAGTAAATTGTCAGTTCTGGTTTCTAAAAATAGAAATTAAATCTTTGAGTACCCTATTGAATATTTGCAGATGAAAAGAAATCCATTTTATTTTTAAATGCTTTATTTCTTTTGTAGATTTCAATTATAATTAGAGCAAAGTAACAGAAAGAAGATCATTTTAAGTTTTTAAAATGAAGTATTTTGGAACAGAAAACATTTTTTAATCTCAGCATTTTTTTCTGAGTTGCAATCTCTCTCCCTACTCACTTCTAATTATATGAGACAGGTAATTACTCTGTTCAATGAGGAAAACATATTTAGTCTAACTTGCATAAGTTCAGTTTCCATCAGAGTTCTGCAGCAGAGCTAAATCCTTCATCCAGAAAATACAGTTATGCCACTTGCAGCAAGACATCAAGAACTGCCTGGTGGAGCTTGTCCCCTGCACACCACGAAGACACGAGCCAGGTTCTTCCGTGAAAGAAGGCAGCAGGAGCCAAGGCCTTTGTAAGTGTTCATCAGTGAAGGGAATGTGATGTGTGGATCCTTCCTGTCCCAGTCAAGTTTATTCTCTTATTTTACTGTAATGTGATCTTTGAGAAGTGCCTTTAGCAATGTAAACAGTGACTGTCACATAGAGGGTCATTTTTATATATATATATAGGCTCCTATCCCATTAGTACCTAGCAGTTCTGAATTTAGGACTTTGCAATTTTGGATGCTAAATGCGCTCCACTGATTTGTAATTTCTTCCTCCTTTTCCCACATTTTCCTTACCCCCAGCATTGCCCGCTCAGACCAATGCTCCTGGATCTAGAGGTTTACAAACGTGAGAGAGACGGCAGAAAAAATGAACAGGAAATTTTGAAGACTTCCTCATTTCCTTCCTGCTCCCTCTGGTGCCTTGCTGTGGATGTGACTAACAGCCCAGGCTTTAGCCCAACAGGTCCTTCACTGGTCACCTGTGGTCTAATAAGCCAAAGGCAATACATATGCTCTGGAAAGAGCCACCCACCTCATCTCTCCTTTGGTCACAGAATCCCAGTTTTGCTTGTACTAAATTACTATTTTTTATAGTGAGTTACTTGGGCAATTATTATTAGTTGGTATCAAGAGTCATTAATTCATTTGTAGGCTAATGTCCCCAGACACATGTGCCCAAGACCCTGGCTGGGCAGAGGTAAGGGCTTCACGCCTGCTCCTACTAGTACATTGCTATGGGAAGGAGAGCCTGGGGGAGGTAGAGGTAGAGCTGACCACAGACAAAAGCTTAATTCCTATTGCTACAGCAAGGCTAATGCTTATGGATACATATGTGAAACAGTGCCCGAATGGTTCCTGCCGTTCAGTGAAACATTCACTCTTTCCTATCTGAGTCACAAGCTTTGATCCTCACAACACAAACACTGGCTGAAAACTGTCACTGTCCCGCCATGACACGGTGGCTCTCTGAAATTAATTGATCAGCTTAGCTCCTAATAGATAGATTTACATGAAAGCTTGCAGGTATTCTCAGTCATACCCTAGCAGTAGGAGGAGAGCTTAGAAATGGCAGAGCAGTGTCCAAATGTCGAAATGGTTCGTGTCTCTCTTGAAAAGAACAAAATAATAGTGGTAAAGTGCATTATGGTTTACACAAATGCCATGCTGTTCCTTCCCCTATTGATGCACTGAGAACTTAAGTATCAGAGAAATGACCAGGGTTGGCAAGCTGGAATCTTATTTATTTCTATCAAGCACTCCCTGCATGAGACAAAGCCCCTGCTTCCAAAATTAGACTTTAAGAGCTTATTAGAAATGCAGCAAAACTGATAATTAGGCTGTGTAACTCCACTGCTGTCTTTCATTTCCTACTAATCAGAGTCCAGGGTATGCTGGGGGATATTTATGCTGTAAAACTCTGGATTTCCTGGGACTGTGCTGTGGTTCTTGGCAAAATGCAGTTGCTCTCTTATTTTGGAGTTGTCCCAGGATGCCCTTGTAACGAAAAAAGACTTAATAGGTTTTGTGGCTGTGAATTATTTCCGTGAATACTTGAGCACATAACATAATGTGTTCTGGAACTGCTGAATCTATTCAGCTAATCAGTGCAAGCACATATAGCTTATTAAATAACTTGTTCAGCTTCACCATGTATATGTCTCCTCTCGTTTGAACTTAGCCTATCTGGATCTGAGTCTGAAAGCTTTGTAGCACTGGAGGTTTTCAAAGCTATACAGTTTAGCCTGGACATCCTGACATTGGTAAACAGGGATCTTTCCAGCACTTCTGTCGTGGGGAGTTTTAGCTGTTTGTTCTTAACTGAATGACTAATCCTTATGGAAGGGCAGAGCTAAAATGTTTGAATGTGTGATTAGAAAGACTGCTCTTCAGTGTTGCCAGTCAGGCCTCTTTCCAGGTGCTGGCACAGAGGAATGTTATTATTTTACCCTCAGAACCACTGTGGATAATTTGATGCGACTTGGACGAGATGGAATTTTCTACAACTTGACTCACAGAAATTATACCCCTTGGAGGAGAGAGTCAAGGAAACAGGTTTAGCATATTGAGAGAGTTGAGAACATTTGGGCACTCATCAGCTAAGCCTGACTTTCTTTTGTATGCTCAGCTTTTAAATCTAGTTTGAAGCTCTGTATGTTTGTGTGTGTATAAGGCCTGTAATTCTCAGTGACAAAGGGGGATAAGATACCTACAGCAGTAATACCTGAACCACAGAGCATCCTTCACAGCCCTCACAAAAAGATACAACCCTCAGAGGAACAGCGTTTCCTTTCAGACATTCTGAGAGCTCCTGCTCCTACGAGGTGTTTCATACAAGTTCTTCTCTCTGTCTTAGCGAAGCCTTCTTAAAATCAATAAGGCTTTGGAACATAGCTCTGCTATCTTGCTGCAGAGGAGGACTTCATTGATTTTGATATAGCATCTAATTGGAGAAAGATGGGAAACGATATATTCTTAAAATGAAGAACTGGTACCTGACAGTATACAGGCAAACTCCTGTGATGATATGACCCTAGTCAGCACAGAATTTACACTCCTGTTTGAGCTATATAGGAATCGGATTTCCTATTGCATAGAACTATTTAGTTTTGTACATTTTGATCATATAAAGAAAGGCAAATAAAGTCATTTATAGAACTATAGGAGTAGGATCTGAGCAGTCCTGTCCTACAGGAGTGAAGCGGACTATTTGCAAAGGTGCTAGCAGCATGCTTGAAGAGACAGCATCCTTAACCCCTTCTTGTAGAGTTCTTTGGTTCAGGGAGGGAGCTAATCAGTCTTAATAAACCATTAATGCAGTTTAGAAGAGATATTCTTTAGCTTCATGGAATGGAAAGCTGCTTCAAGAGATAGTAAAGAAGTTGCAGCGCATGAGTTCCTCATTGTATATCCACCTACCTTTCTGACAGTGAGCATTTATAAACCTTCCAAGCTGTAGTTGATAATGTACCTAGAAAACACACAAAACTCTGTATCTTTACAGCACTTGCTGTAAAGCCATAGCCTACAACTACCCTAATAATGTGCACGTTTCTAAAGGAGCAAAAGGGAGGCTCTGTTAAAAAGTTAAAAAAAAAAAAAAAAAAAAAAAAAAAAAAAAAAAGAGAAGCTTGAGCATGATAGAAAAATGTTAGGAAAGTACGGAAGTGGTCTTAAGGAGTATATTGTGAGCAAAGGTTAAGCTGTATGAAAAAGGAAATGGAGAGCTAGGAAAGGCCTGAAACGAAGATCGGTAAGTGAGCTCTGTGGAGTCTCAAGGCTGGCTGTAAACAAACACAGAGTACTCCTGGGGTTTAGAGCTGGAGAAGAAATAGCTTAAACCTCTGAGGGCTCATTCAGGCTGGTATTAAGTTAGTGCTGCAGCGGTGTAATGCTGTCAGCCTGGGATTAATAAGGGCGAGATTCAGGTGCTAGATTTAAACTGCAGCTCTTTGGAAATCTATATGCAAATGTTGTAAGGCAGAATCACAGAGTTCAGTGCTGAAATCCAGCACAATGGGGTGTCCCTATCGGCTTGCAGAGAGCAAGAGGCCTCATGTGTGAAGTATTTTTGTTGTTACTGGCTCTGTGTCACTTCCAAAGGCCAGAACAGCTCTGGATGCTGGCATAAACCTGCCCTCTGCCCTGGGTGCTCAGATTCTGTGCAAAGTCTCCAGGAGAATTTAGCACCTTGGAACATAATCCAGACTGGAGAGCACAGCCTGGAACTGGGAATATGCCTGAAATTTAAGGGCTGGATAACTTAGTTTCTGTTTCAGAATTTGTACCTGAGAAAAACTGTCTATTATGCTCCTCTTTTCTGAGAGTAAATGTCGTTTCTACTTCCTGTGCCTGCCTTTGCTTTTAATTGGTATAAGCGGCAAGAATAAATAGTGTGGGATGTGGATTTTAGGCCACCCTTAACCTGAGGTAGTTTAAATCTCAAACCCATCTCCCATGAAAGTGTGTGATTAGTAGGCTTTAAGAGGCAGGGGATCTCTAGTTCTCTACATTTGTTGTGCCGAGCATAAAATACAAGATTTGATAGATGAAGTGTGTAGGGGAGGGGAGCATGAAGCACTGGTAGTGATGGAGCAGAGAATTTAGGGAGCTGGTTCCTGCTTTTTGTGGTCTTGTACGAAGTACATGATCACTGGACTAAAACACGGTATTCGCTATCAGTAGCAACTGCTGTATCTGAATGTCCTAGTATTTACACATACACCAATTAAACTTGAGCTATTGCCATATTATTGTATTACTGTGCAAACAATGGTCAAACTATTCAAATTTGCACTAGAAAAGTTGTTAGTTTCCTCTTGATAGACCTAAACTTATTTTACCAATATATTTGGTCCTTATTTTGTAGAGCCTCTGCATTATATGTTTGTACAGTGAAGTGATCTATCCAGTAGCTCCCGAAAATAATATGCAGTGAGCGCTAGTGTCATGTCATTCTGCAGCACCACAGAACAGTCTGCGTGGGAAGAGCCTCTGGAGATCATCTAGTCCAAGCTCTGCTCAACTAGGATCACCTTGGGCAGGTTGCCCAAGCCCATGTCTAATGGCCCATTGGTCCCCAGTCTCTTTCTCCTCCCAACTTTGGCCATTCCACTTGTTTAGATGTCAACCTCTGCTGATGTCTCTGAGTGTGTCTAGCACAGGGGAGACCTGATCTGGGCTACAATCTTTCTCTGTTGCAATTAATAAATAATATGATCAGTCAACATTTGTGTTATGTGATACACCCAGCTTGAGTGCCTAGCCTGTCCCACATGGGGGACCTCGATTCTCTCGCTGTTCCTTCACTTCTCAGCACGTCGCCTGCATTCATATGTGTGGAATGTGTGTAGGGGTGAATATTGTCCTCTCTGGAGGCTGCCTCTCTGTTTGTTCAAGAGGGAAAGGCATAAACTGAGCCATTAGCGGGAGAAATAGAACCTGAACACACAGCAGCAACTGTTTTTTAATGAGTCTATTTGTACTGGGCCAGCGGGTAGCTCTGACGTGGAGTCGAGCCTGAGCCTGGAGCTGGCAGACAGCCAGTGTTCTGCTGAGAAGCAGCTCAATTATGCATCTTTTTTAGTACATTTATTAGATTTCCTCATGTTCCCAGGCAAATGTCCCAATACAAATGCTAGTATCCTTTAAGAGCCTTGCAGTTCTGAGCTACATTTAATGTATTGCAGTCCCCTCATAAGAGCTTTCTGGGGTTTGCAGAGCTTCGTCTCTCGATGGCATTTCGTGGATTGTTGTGGTAGGGAGATAATAAAGGGGGACGGTTGTCCCTGGGCCGCTGGTGGGCGGGAGAGGCTCTGTGCCGGTGACACCGACACCAGCAGCACTGGCTCGTGCGGTGTCCGAGCCTCCCGCTCGGGCCTCGGCCTCCTCCTGTCACCTTCCTGCCTTGCAGCAGACCCTGCGGCCTCTAGAAAAGGCCCCTGCAAGGGATTATTTAGACTTGCTTTCAGAATCTGCTCATTACCCAAAGCTCTCCCCTCCTTTTCTTTTTTTCTTTTACTTTATCTTTTCAGTTTTGAGGAGACAAAAAGTATCACCTGGTACTTCTGCAAGCTTGATAGAGCTGCTGTGTGGGCCTGAGGTTTCTGCCTAGGAAAAAACCTTTTCCAGGCCTAACCCTGGCGCAGTCTGCTGTGTTGTTTTAAAAGGATGCGGAGCTATGTTAAAGAAATCCTCCTCTGCCTGGGACTGCAAATACTAGATCCCTTTACACTGTGCTGACCCCTTTTATAGACGGGAACCATCCCATCGGGAGGAGGATCTCAGCTTGTGCCCGGAGCTTAGCTCTCTTGCTAAATGCCCAGCAAGCCTCATGCAGCAGCGACGGGTACATCCCTCTGAGCGACTCCTGCTCTTTCATCATCCCTTACAGCCCTATTTTGTTTCTCTGCCACTTCCTTCCCCCCCTGCAGGTGAACAGTTCCCACTGTTGCTACTGGCTGTCTTAGCAAAAGTTCTGGCTTGAATTTTCAGGCCTTTTTAAGGCCATTTCTAACCATCTTGCTTATCTTTACCTTTTACTTTACCTGATATCTCTGGAAGGGACTGTTAAAGGCAACATTCCTTAGAACTTCAAAGAAATCACCAGCTAAAATTTTAAAAATTGCCTCAGAACTCAAAAATGATCCAAATGTAGTGCAAACCACTCCGGGAGAGCTGTCTTTTCCTTCCTTAAATGTGTGTAGCTGTTTAAAAAGCAGGATAAAAAGTTCAGCATCACTCCTTAGAGTAGCAATAATTTGTAGTCAGCAGCAAGTTACTGCTCATTGATTCATCAGTCATAAAGCTCTGCATGGGATGGTGCAGGTAGCCTAGAGACAAATTGACCTTTTGCAGTAGTGTACATGAGAATTATCTGTTTCATGTCTCAGATTCCTATTTCACTTTTTCCTCTGATGATTAAAATTCAAGTTTGCTTATCTTTTTTACATTCAGTACTCTGATCAAGTGATAACTATTTAAGGCATAGTGACACGGAAAACAAGGGACAGAATTAGTTGTTAACAATTTACATTAAACATTAGCATGCAAGCTATTCTAGGTAGGCCTGATTATGCTGCCAATTGTAGCAGCTCCACAATAGTAAGGTAGAGAACCATATTTTATTTAAAGGTCACCTACCTTAAAAGATGCACTTTTTCAGTTGCCAAAATGAAACTTGGCCCAGATTTTTTTCCAAGCTGACTGTCTGCTTGACAGAGATACTGCTTTTGAATATGTTACCCCACATAGCTCAATGTTTTTGAGATAGAGAATAGGGAAAATGTTCTGGTTGGTTGTTTTCTTTTTTTATGCTGTCCTACACTGGAAAAATACATTAATGTTTGGATGCACTATAAAGTCTTTGGAAACATATTTATACGTTCTATATAGATTCTGGCTAGAAATTTGTATTTTCCCCAAAGATTGTGTTCATATTAAGAATATGGTTGTGAGAGAAGAGATGTAAATCTTGTTTGTGATTATAACTTTGAAAATGCTGCAAGAAACACCTGGTTTAGATGCAGGCATTTGAAGAAGCCTGGGAAGTGAAGCAACTAAAGATCCTGGCTGGCATCTCCTTCTAAAGCCGTGATATTGCACCACCCACTTGGCCAAAGCCATCAATCTGAGACAGAAAAAAAAAATTGCATCCACTTGTGACAGCTCTTGCTATTCAGGCTTCTAGGCTAACACTTAACTGGCTCTAGTACTGACACTTAAAACATGACCTTTATGCAACTCTGTTCAGAAAAAAAGATGCTACTGTTTCAAGAGACTGCTAAAAGTCTTTCCTTGAAGATCTTTAAATCTGGCTTTAAAAAGAGAATAAGGATCGGGAGTAAACAAGGTAATTCTCACTGTTGTAACCTTGGTTCTTGAAGGCCAAGAAGTGTGGTGTTCATTTAAATGATACAAATTTAGTTTCATACAAATGAAACTAAATCCTATTAGTTACATGTGTAGATTTTAAACTAGTGCTTGATGCCCAGGGACCAGTTATTCCAGGACTTATGAACATACTCATCTGAACTCAAATAAAGCGTAGACTGTAATCAGGAAATAATATGGGCTGGAAAGGTTAGGATCGAGTTGAATATGCAGCCAACAGACTAGCATCTGAGATCTTTTGACGGCCATCCAGAGATGACCTGTGATGCCTTCTCCAGATAGGTACCAGCCATATCCAGTGTGAGAGAGTAGAATGGAGTATCTACCAGGCTGCTTTCCTCCAAAGAGAAGAGCAATTCCATTCTGTGGTACAGTAGAAAAATCCTGGATTGTCTTAGTCCAACCATACAGCAACAAAGCTCAGATTTCAGGCATTTTTTTGGGGTGTGTTTTTGTTTGTTTATTTTCTCCTGTTTTGCTTGGCAATAATTGTAGTGCACCAGAATGGTCATTAGATAAAGCAGAAGCTGGTTAAGAAAGCACTTCACAGCTTCTTGCTGAAGTGAAGCTATCAGACTCTTCATGGTTGGAAAAGCTAAACCCTCTGAGAACTTCCTTAAGTTGTCAGGAATTCTTCTGAAGGATTTTTCTCAATTGTGATTCTAGTTATCTTCAGGAGCTTGTGAGAGGAGGAGGTGAAAAATCACCCAGTGCAACTATCCAGGTTCAATGCTGATCCATACAAGTAGGATTTTTATTGCTTCTTATGACTCTAAGGCAGTTTTGTGCTGCAGGTGCTTATATTTGTCCCCCTTTTTTATTTTCTCTCATATGTGTTACTGAAGTCAAGGGGACGTTTCATGTGCTAAAGGCTGAATCCTTCTGAGAGCATCATCATCATCTTCCTGTGAGTGCTGCAGAGTGGCTGTGCCACGCATTAAACAAGTGATTGAATCTTTCTAATGCCAGTGCATCTTTATGGGCGAGGTTTATTTGTATTTATAGCATGTAATTTATGGCAATTTATAGTCCTTGTGCTGCCTCTTGTTTTGTGCTTCTGAGCAGAAAGAGTGGATTGCAAGGACT
>JAVCKT010029807.1:0-15208 GCA_032273925.1 Rhynchotus rufescens | reverse complement strand
GAAAGTGAATGATTTGTTAAAAATAGAACAATATAATAATCCCTGTTTTTTTAATGGTCTCAAAATATAAAAAAAAGGAAAATTCTTAAACTTTATCAATCTCATTCATTGGTTCTGATAGCTTGCAAATATATCTCATATAATGATATTTAATGTAAAGTTCATATTTCCTTACAAGCCAAGTGTGTTCTGATAACTCCTGGCTTCAATGGAATCAAAATACAAGATGGAATAATAAGTATTTTGAATACAAATACCAATCTTTATAATTGTTCTCTTTGGTTAAAAAAGCTTTGCTTGCTGCTTTCTTGTTTTCTCTAGTTAAGTGAGTGTGAACGTGCAAGTACGAAGGCATGGGATTGCTGTTAGAGAAAGCAGGGTGTCTGCTGCCCTCTGAACTTCTCCCCTCTTACAGTGGGGGGCAGGAGTGGTAGAGACACTTGCATGTACACAGGACGTGTAAGAAACAGCTGAATGGCTCTTTGGGACTGTATAAATATCTCCTTGACATGACCACTTGAAAAGCTTACAGTATTTCTCTCTCTGCCATCACACATCGTCTTACAGCTGAAGAGGAGCATGTTTAACTTGTGCTTTTTTGCTGCTTGGTTTCCTAGTTTCCCTGGGACAGTATCAGATGGCAGCTGCCTTGGCAGAGAAGTACTGCGACTTTGATATCCTGGTGCAAATGTGTGAGCAGACAGATAACCAGGCTAGATTACAGCGTTACATGAGCCAGTTTGCAGACCAGGTAATTCTTTTTCTCCTTTGTTTAGGTAGTGTTTTATAATAAGATGGCATGTAGAATATCACAAATAAGTCAAGAAGTCTTTTTTGCTGTTTTTTTTTTTTGTTGTTTTCTGTTTAGTTATATCCATATCTGTATTTCATCAAGTAGATTTTCCTCTCCCCTTCCTCACTGTCCAGAGGCTTCTGAATCCACTTCAGTGGCACACCTCTAAAATAGTACTGGGGGTATCTTTAGTTGTTGGGTTTTTTTTCCTCCTGCTGTTCATGGTGGTTACAGACAGTATATCCGAAGATGGAAATTGGAGTGGAGTTTCACCCTGCAAAACTGAGTGGAGTATTTTACCGTGAGGACAAAAAGAAGAAGAAAAGAAAAGTTAACAGAAATGTTGATGTTAGCTGTATAGACAGTAGCTCTTCATAGGATTTTTTGTGTGCTTCAGACACAGTCTCACTCTTGATGTTTCTCAGCATTCTTTTGACTGGTTCATTAAGTGCTGTAGTTGGGAATGTTGTTTGATTAGATATAAATTTAAGGACAATTTCTGAAAGAGCTGATGGAAATTTATTGTGGAAATGGAGAAGTGGTTAAGAGTAAGAAGGTAGTGGTTTTACTGTAGTCGTTTTACTGTCCCAAACTGATGGATGCGGGAGAAATTGCTTGAATCTGGTGTAAATATTTTTAAAGTATGCTGAAAAAATGGAAGCTTAAATAAAATGCAGTAGCTCACTTGAGGGGATTAAGGAGCTAGAGCATCTCTCATATGAGCAGAGGATGAAAGAGCTAGGGCTGTTCAGCCTGCAGAAGAGAAATCTTAGGAATTCTTACTGGTGTGTGTAGGTATCTGAAGAGATGTCAAGAGTGGTAGGATGATGGCCATGGACACAGCTGAAACATGGGAAGTCCCACTTGGACATAAGAAAATTCGTCTTAAGTATGAACGTGGCTGAACCCTGGAGCAGGTGGCCAAGAGAGCTGGTGGAGTCTCTGTGCAGAGAGATGCTCAAAACCCCGTGGGCTGCTGTTCTGGACAACCTGCTCTAGCTGCCTGTGCTCTAAGCAGCAGCCTTGGACCAGATGATCTTGAGATCTGACCCCAAATATTCTGTGGTTCTGGAGTGAGGGGGGGCTGGGAAAAAGTTTCCCAATCTGCGTACTGCTGCAGCGATGGGAAGAGAAGTCACTGCAGTCCTGACCCTCTTGTGTTAAACAGGGGCACAAAAAGGTTGCGTAATGGGGACAAGTGTCAGTAGTGGATGGAGGTGAACGTAATGGTTTTCAGTAGCGAAGGTTGAATGCTCAAACATATCCCCCCAAAACGAGTAAATTCTTTCTTTCTTTCTTTCTTTCTTTCTTTCTTTCTTTCTTTCTTTCTTTCTTAGGTGCCTTAGGTGCGTTTTTTGTTTATTTTTGTGGGAAAAAATCACACTTTATAAAAAAGAAATTGCTTTGGCTAGGGAAATGAAGGAATGGACTGGAAAAAAAATAAGGTAGCTAGTTTGGCTGGACATGGGGAATGTTTCAACAAAACAGTGACAGCGGAGGTGAACGTGTGAATGTGAAAGGAAATAAGCAATAAGCACAGAGTTCTGAGCAGAAGAGACAGGTGAAGAAATGAGGTCAGAATTGGTGTGGTGTAATATCTGTTCTCATTCTTGTCGACTAACATGAAAAACTTGCATTTGTTAGGTGGATTAACCAGTATTGTTAGCAACTGTATTCCATTATATTTCATTTGCATTTTTATATATTTATTTATTGAAAACTTTAAAAATGTGTTCTTATTGTTATTACTGTCAGAATTTTTCAGATTTCCTGTTTCGCTGGTATTTGGAGAAAGGAAAGCGTGGGAAGCTCTTATCTCAACCTGTTGCTCAGCATGGACAGTTGGCCAATTTTTTGCAGGCTCATGAGCATCTGAGCTGGTTACACGAAATCAATAGCCAGGACTTGGAAAAGGTGGGCTCTCCTAATGCAATCAAACTGAAATACTGTATTTTAGAACTTTTTAACAGCTGGATTAAATACATATTCAAGTATTCAAGTTACCTAGTTACTGCTTTTGATCAAAAGAAGAATTACATGAATGAGTTATGAGAGGGATGACAGGTATTACTAAGAGAAGAGCAAAAACCTCCCTCAAGGCACCATCTGGTTTGTCTTATAAGCTGCTGCATTGTATAATGCAAGTTAGTGCTGCTTTTCCTCCCATGTTGGTGACTAATATTTTTGTATCAAGGAGTTTTTATTGGGCTGTGTGTCTAATTGGGAAGTGTTTGGGAATCTAATACTCTGTTTGTATGACTGAGGTTTTGTCTTTTATAGCAAAGCACTATGAATGGTGGGGGGAAGGGAGCAAGGATTCCAAAATAAAAATAATTCTGTCCGGATAGTTATTTCTGAATAGATGCTAAGGGAAATTTTCCATTCCTTTGACACGAAAGTAAATTCCTGCCTGTTTATTTGGTTACCACAGGGGTTATACATAACATTCTATTTTCTGTGTTCCTTAATTAACAAGTAAATCAATCTGCATGCTAAGCTCATTTGTCTAAGTATATTAGTCTCTCTGTTATGGTGAAGCCTTGAAAAAAATCACAGTGATGGAATAAAGGAAGTTACAGTTTATTCTTTGAACATAAGAGCATATCTTGATTAATAATGAAAGATTTCTAGGATATTGTAGTATTAAAGATCCATATTTCCTCCTTGAAAGGATAATGCAGAGTTTTAATTTCTATATACTAACAGCTCTAATACTGTAACCTGCATATTTAATAGTCAAGAGACTGCTGTTCCTGCTGGTGTGATCTGATGTGTTCATCTAGCATTGACTTCTAAAACTTACAACCACATTTAATTTCAGGCTCATAGAACGCTGCAGACTCTAGCAAATACAGAGACCCGATATTTTGCAAAGAAGAAAACGCTTCTCGGCCTGAGCAAATTAGCTGCACTGGCATCTGACTTCTCCCAAGACGTACTGCAAGAAAAAATAGAGGGTAAGACAAGTGGAGCAAGATGAAAAATAGATGAAGTTACCAAATTGGGAGCGTGTTAATATTGCAGATAGTGAATTTGTTAGGTTGAGGTTCTCATTTAACCTGGAAAGTATAAAAGGGCTGCTGCTGATGTTGCTGCCCCAGTTCCCTGCTTTTGCCTGTGACAGAGATTGCTGAGCATCTCCTGAGCCACCATGAATTAGACAAGCATTTTGAGGAAAAGTTGGGAACACTTTATCCTGAAAAACTGGCTTCAAACTGGGATGATAGGCAAGGGCTCCTTTCTGACCTACTTAGCTGTCCCCTGCAGGAAGCACAGTGACAAGAGCACATGAAGCAATAACCTTGGCATGTATTGTCAACTGGGAGTTAGGACTATGGAGGTGGAAACTTTTGCCTTATTACTTGTTCTGACAACATATAAAATATTGGCATAAATAACAAGTTAGCTGGAACTTCCAATCTGCTCATGTTTCATATTTCGTATGCAAGATAAAAGATGAAAGAATTTCCTGAAGCTCATTTATTGAATGACTCTCGATTTTGAATTCTGCTCAAGTTGTGAGCCTTGTAAGCTGTGCAAGGCAATCTTACACTGTTTAGTACTTGTCGTGATATACCCACAAATGCTTATGTTTGTCATCTCAGAAAGTGCTTTCTCAGCATCTTTATCTAGAGGGTCTACAGTGACAGTGCTCTAGCTGGAAAGATGTTAATGGAAAAAAAAGTGGACAAAGCTGTCCTGCTTCTTTGCGAAGTGCATTGGTTTCACTACTCTGCCTTCCTTATCAGTTTGGAAAATACCCTGCTCCTGATATTTGTTTTTGTGAAGCAGGTAGTTCTGTGAGTTTGTGAGAAGGCAAACAAATACCTACATTAATAGTTTAGCTGGACACCAAGGGAAGCTTTAAAATACATACTACTTGAGCAGTGCATCAATGACTGTTTTTAGTAGTCTGCATTTTTTTCCATGTCTTTTATGTACAATTCTTAAAAGGATACCTGTTGATAAGTGCTAGAATAGGTATGATAACGAAGTAGGGTTTGAAAATTGTATTTAGTTTGTGGCAATACTGTATCATTTAGATTTTTTTTCAAGAGTTCTCGCATCAAAACTTGAAATTGGAATTTGTTTTTCTTACCTCTGTGTATGCAACTTGAGAATTTATTCCTTTGCTGATGGAACAAACTCCTTAAACAGGAAAACCTAATGAGAAAGCTTTGTTTCAGCAGTAGGAGACTGTCACATTTAGCTGAAATATTTAGCTTGCTACACGCTTCTGTATGACCTAATTTTTAAATCTTATACTCCTTGTGTATCAATCTCCCATTGATAAAGATGGAATAATTATTTCAGCCACATTCTGCTTATCTATTTAAACAAATAAAATGCTCTTCAGAGTTATTTTCCTCTTTCTGCAAATAGAACCAGAAAAAATATTAGCTCACCCAAAGTTATGGTGGAAGTTACTCCATTTGGACCTCATTTCAGCCTAGTAGAAGCAGCAGGTTATCCTGGGGCAGCAGGAGTGGGGAGAGAAAATCAGAAATGGGGTAATTAAAGTGATCAAGCAGACCTTGGCTGAGGTCCTCAGTCAAAAAGTTCCTAGAAATCGAGTCCAACTCGTCAGCGCCACAGCTGCCTTCCAACTTTTGCATATTTATTTTGTGATTTTGGTGAACTAAACAAAAGTTTTCAGTCTGCATTACCCTGGGAACCTGGATGCAAACAAGGTTTATGGTACGAAAGTAGAGAGTGAACTAGTTCTCAATGAAAATATTTCTGTGATTTATTGACATACCAAAATAGAACATTTAATTGGGCTTTATAACAGGCGTTTGTAGACCTGATTGATATTGTGTCTTTTCAGTTATTACTGTACCTTAGGATTTATTGCTGTGTTTTTAATACCGTGCACCATTCTTCCTCTCCTTAAACGACCACTAGAAATATCGGAACAGGAGCGTTTCCTGCTGCATCAGGAGACCCTTCCTGAGCAGTTGCTGGTGGAGAAGCAGCTGAACCTCAACGACATGCCCGTGCTGTCCGCCCCGCAGCTCATCGACGTGAGTGCCACGTGCCCCTCTGTTGCCCGGGGTAGCTCAGTGACGTTCCCGAGCGCGTCGGTGCGAGAGCATCAGGGAGATCAGCACAGCTGTTCCTGTTATCTGACTTGCTAAGTGCCTAAAGATCCAAGTTATGAATTTAATGCTTGTCTCTTCTTGGCTTCTACCGGCAGCAAACTTCAGAAATGCTGTTTTCAGTTCAGAATTTCTCTTCACTGTTGAGGTGTTTAAGGGCATCACTGTGGTTAGAAGCCAGAAGGATCAGAAGGCTGAATCCAGAGGCTGGATTACTGTTTAAGCTAGCTTTGGATACAAAGGAATTCTTGTCTTCTGTGCTATCCTCAGCAGGGCAGAGTTTGGAAGGCAACAGTAACAGAGAATTGCACTTTACTGGAGGAGGATGCTGCAGTGGAGTTGCAGGAAAATGCTTTTGGTCATCTGCTGCACAGAGCATCCAGACAATATCTTTTTCCTTCTTAAAAACAGCAACAACAAAACCCCTCAAAACTCTGTAGTCAGTATTAGAGCTCAGTTACCTTCCACTCCCATCTCTGGCTGTAGCCAGGAACCAGTAACCTGATTATTTCTGCCCAGCAGGCAGCATATTTTTACCATCCAGCGTGCACACAAAATACTAGAGAGATGAGTGATGGCAGTATATTGTAAAACAAACCAGATCCTGTTAAAGGTTTCAGATTTGCAAGTCATTACTTCTTTTAATCCTCTATAAAGCAGAAGCTGCTCGCACACTTGTTAAATCCTCCTCGAGATTGACAGATTCTGAAGTCACGGCCTGTATCTTTAAGTGAGGCTCTCTGTGGGAATAAGGAAGGGGAGGAAGTGTCACCTAAGACAGCAGCTGGCACCGTGCCAGTTTTCCTTCTGAATTATACCTGTTGTCAAATCACTGTTGTTACTATTTATAATGAGAGAATGACACTTGGAAAGTGTAAGTAAAAAATGCATGAGTATTAATTTTGGCTAAAGTTTGGTTAATTTACAATTTATTTTATGGGGGGGAAATAAAAAAAATAATAGTTAGCTTGTCTGTTTTTAAAAGTTGAAAGACAGTACATGTGCTTATTTATTGCTCTGAGCTTAATTGCTGAAATAATTCTGAGAGCTCATTTTATTTGTGGAACTGAGCTCTGGCTACAATAGTCCAGGAATGTTACAGCCTTAAATGGCATTTAAATTTGAAACCTAGCAGCCTTATATCCAATATCATTTGTCCACAGACCATTGTCATGTAGGTGGAATGCTGCTCTGAAACCTTAAGTATATTCCCTGCTATAAAAATACTCGCAGTTGAATCAAGACATATTTTCATGAGAAGGTCATGTAAGTGGAAAATACATGGTGGTCTTCCCACAGCGAGTTGCCCACAATATCAGTTACATTAGTTTGTAGGCTAAAAATAATTCTATGCTTTAATCTTTCATGCTGTAGATGTACATATGTGACGAGAACAGAAGGGCCAACGAGTATGACTTCAAGAAAGCGCTCGATCTCCTGGAATATATCGATGAGGTAGGAAAAGGGCTTTTTTGGGGAGGAGGCGGGTTGATGCAGGTTGGAGGGCAAAGGAGAGGAAAGAGAGGAAAGCAAGAAAAGGTTTCTAGTCCAGCCATTTCTTTCAGGCTATTTTAACTAGGACCGTGCATCTGTAGTTAGTTAAGATCATATTAGTGTATGGTAAGTAAAAATAACCCTTAACATGTGGGGGTTTTTTTGTTTTTTTTTTTAAGCTGAGAGGATTTAATGCCAAATGTGGTTTAGAACACTTAAGAAAAATGACACTCCTTATCTTCAGATCTCATTGATAGGCTGGTTTCTTTTTGATGGAGCCTTGCTTCTCTGCAGGCATTTTCCAAACAGAATTAAGAGCATTTGTTCTCAGTAGTTTAGTTCTCACATCTCCATTATTGGCAGTTTCTCTGAG
The DNA here is from genome assembly GCA_032273925.1 of Rhynchotus rufescens. NCBI lineage: Eukaryota > Metazoa > Chordata > Aves > Tinamiformes > Tinamidae > Rhynchotus > Rhynchotus rufescens. Next base: position 7,449 of record JAVCKT010029807.1, on the reverse strand, counting down.
TGTCCTTAGATAATGTTGGATGAAGAGTCCCCTGTTTCTTAACGTGCAAATAGGACTGAATCACAGGTTTGCTATCTTAAACTTGAAGTTGTCGTTATATCTCACTGTATGATCTAGCGTCTTGTCGAGTATAACTTTCTACAGAGCACAAATAAATTGAGAAGCACCAAACCAGAATTAACAGCAGGCTTTGCTAAAAAGCTGTACTTTGTCAGAGAATAACTTCAGACCTCTCTTATGGAGGAATTTTCAAGTATTCTTTACTATTTGAAAATGAGAGCTCTTTTCTGATCATCTCAACCATTGCTGTCCTGGGTGGAAGGGCTCTAGCTAACATCCTCTGTAGTGCTTTGAGATTGTTTTGCCATTTTGTTGGCCTTCAGTAATTTTAGTTTGATGATCATAAATATTTAGATTGTTTTGGTTTTGAACTATGTTTTTTATTTACATTCTTTTTCTCTAATTCTCTTAAGAATAATGTTTATTATTACTAACTAATATTTACTTTTTTATGTGTGAATATGTTTACTTATTTTTCGTGTTGAGTTCTATATGTATACTCTGTGTACTGAGGAAGGAGCAAGTATTAGTAGTTAGTATGTTAATTGTCTAGTTATTAACTGAAATTAACAGAGTTTTTCACTAAAATTTTGCCTCGCTATTGCATGAATGCCCAAATAACTTTTTTTTTTTTTAATCTGAAGAAAATCAATGTCACTTTGAAAAATGATTTTTGAAATCTCACTTTCTTGGTCAGTTTATTTGAGTCTCTAATAACTTGAGTAAAACCATTCAGCACAAATTAGGGATGGTGCATCAGACTGGTGTTTCTGGGAAGACGAGTTCAGCTCTACTATACGTAGAGTTTAATCCTTTAATATAGTTACGATTAGAGTTAGAAACTCGAGAATGGCTAAGCTGCTTTTCACATTTCCTTGCTTTTCCCTAAGAAAAACATAGTGCAAAGGTAAGACCCATCCTCTTGCTTCCAGAATTCCGCAGTCTAGAGTTTGTGGTTTCTCTTACCTTTTACAGGAGGTATTTAAAGTAGCTGTGAAACTTTAGGACACTGAGAAGAATATGTAGGGTCTTTCTAGCAGTATACTTTAAAAGAGGCCCTGACACTAAGCTGGTTTCTGTGCAGTGAAGGAGCTTCCCATTCTAGGACAATGTGTATTTTTGAAGAAATATTTACTGTTATATTTGTAAAACGCACATCCTAACATGGGCATTATATGTGATGCTTGCCAGTTAGCTTGGCTGTGCTGCAAGAAGAACTTTGAATTCACTCACGGTTTAGCACATATTAAAGTAAAACTTGCCTGCAGTGCTCTCTGTGACAAACTTGGATTTGTTCATGTGCTTGAAATTCTTTTTCTTCCCTCCAAATTGAGCTAGTCAGTCTTCAGCTGTCCTAGGTGGGGATGCTGAAAGCCTGAGCCACGTCTTCATGTGGAAACGAATGGTCTGGTCTTCGGTGGTTGAAGAGTCCGATCGATTCATCAGCTAAATTCGGACCTGCAGCTGTAGGATTGAGTTCAGTCCTTTCCTTCTGCCTTGGATTTCCTTGACCTCATATGTCATCAGGTTGACAAGGCCTTACATTAAGTAAGCGCTTCCTTGCCCTCGCCAAGTCGGAGACCAGTGCTGTGCAGATTTTGCTTTCTCATGGGTTAGCTGTGCAGATGAAGATGAAAGTAACTTCCAGCTTTCCTGACTTGGGAAGATCTCAACAAACCACATCACAATTTTAAATGGTTGTTTTGAAACTTTAAGCTTTTGTCTCAGTTTTTAGAGAATATCTAAGCTGTTTTTTATCTTTCTTTCATTCTAGCAAAAATCTTTGCCACCTTTATAAATAATATATTCTTTTTGTAGCTTCAGAATTGTGAGAAGGTTCCTAGTTGTTATTTCATCTCTTAGGGGGCTGTTCATACTGTATTTCAATTCTTTGTTTTATTTTTCCTTGTTCAGTCCCTGGGATTTTGAAGTCCTTCTGGGTCTGTCATCCTCCATCAAAGCAACTGGTTGATTAACTTATATTTCAGGTATTGGGCATCAGTTTGGACATGTTTGAAAACCAGCTTGTGGATTTTCTTCTATATTGTAGTTACAAAGTCATAGTGTAAGTCATGAGGTGTCTTGTCCTATTCTGCACTCCAGGCAGGGGCAGGAGTGGGGTCAGTCCAAGCAGGTTGCTCAGGGCTTTATCCTGCTCCATCATGAGAACCATCAAGGATGGAGGCTGCACCTCCTTTCTGGGCTGATCCATCTTTTATGATACCTCATCAGATCAGTTGCTTTCTATGAGACTTATCACAGGTTGTTATTGTGTTGGGTCTTCAGAACACTGTACATAAACTTCATGTTTCTGAGGGTTTCAAGGATTCCTTTATTACATATTCAGCCTGGTATTAGCAGTGCTCTTGTGTTTTTCTCATCCACAGTATCTCTTCCTACTGACTCGTCTGCTAACAAATTTAGTGGCTCAATTACTTGTTTGTAACATATTCTATACATTTGCTGCAGTGTGTGCTGATCAGCAGCATACTACAACAGGGAGCAGACTAGATGTAAACTATTTGCTGCTTCCGAGGCTTGGAGGACATTTATGGCACTTTGTGATTGTTGGTGTGTGTTACAGGATATGGGCCTGTTAAAGCCAATAATAATTTACCTGACATCACCAATCTCAGTCATGTCTGAGGTTTAGCGAAGCTTGGACGCCTGAACTACAGTATGATTCATCCTAATATAGACTGTTAGAGATCAGGGAAACTGCCTTAAATGTCAACAAATCCTTCCGTGAATGTGCTGTAATGGTTCCCTCTGGCACATTGATCTAGTCCCAGTGACAAGCTGAACTTCTCTAAGTCAAGCTTATAGCATTGACCATCCGCATGCAACGTGGTTTCAGTTCCAGTTAAACCAGTTTCAGATCCACCCTGCTGTGTAATTCTGCACGTAGATCAAATCAAAACTTCTGTTGGGAGTTGGGCTGTTGAATATTGGGCTCCCTGGGGATTTCAGAGGCTTTCCTACTAAAAGCAAAAAGGTAATGGCTGCATTAATTCTTCTAGACTGTTCAGCTTCTCTCTACTACGTATATTTGCTTTTAAGTCAGAAGGATGGAAATAGTTAAGATAAAATATGTAGAACTGAACTTAACTCATCTGCCTAATTAGATACACTGCTATTAATAGTTGTCTAAACAGCCCTAAAATCAGCCTATCACTATGATAAAGCATAACTTTTTAAAAATTAAATGTTATGGTTGTAATCTCGTATTAAGCCCTATCTCCAGTCATTATTTTAAGGCTGCTTGTTCATGGTGAATGGTGAAAAAGAGCAATAATTGCTCTTTTTTATAACTTTTCCCCATTTGTATATGATTGTGTAACAAGCAAGACAGAAAGCAGTCATCTCCCCGTACTGAATTTTGATGTGTAGAGCAGAGTTAAGGCTCACAGTAACCATCAAACAGCTTTAGTGCAGAAAACAAATTGTAATGAAGAACAACTTGGAACTAAGGCACAAACTGAACCATTATTGGAAATGTATGCACGTGAAGATTGTTGTTTTACACTATTATAGCACTTTTTTTTCCCTATAAAGAAGTCAGAATGGGCTCACAATTTAAAGAACTAACATCTTAGAATTATTGTAATCTAGGCAAACAGAATATTGAAACCCAGAGAGTCTTGGCTTTTCAGAAAGCCAAGTAAGTAATAGGACAAAAACAATTCAGAAGCTGTGAAAAACTTGCTGCCCCTGAATGCCTGGTATAATCTAGTGTCTTTCAACGGGATTTGACAAATAACAAGTTTGACCTTTTCTTCTTTGCGCTCTCCCTTCTTCTGCAAAACAAGCAAAATGATGGGATGGCAGCAGTAGAAATGTAATGGAATAATTCCAAATCTGACCCAAGCTTTTGATCTGTTAAACAAAGTGGCAAGAACTGCCCTATTTTAAGTAATAGAAACTCTCAAATTGAAATGTCTTAACATTTGGAAGCTGCTTTAATCACTAGTACAGATATTTAGCAGATCGATTAGACAAATGTGTTTTAATGTAAGTACGATATACACAATACTATTAACTTGCAATTTAACAAGGTTCAATAATTAAAGAATCTGGTTCATCAGTGTAATCTGAGTATGATAAGGTGATTATCACTTTAAAAAAAAAAATTAAAACTACCTTTCTCTTCTTACATTAATTGAAGGACGAGGACGTAGATGTAAACGATCTTAAACTAAAAATTCTCTGCAAGGCGCTCCAGAGAGATGGGTAAGTCTATTATAGGTATACATTATTAGGAGTTTTTTTATAATATTGCTGTGTGTTTCAAAATCACACATTTGTGTATTATTGTCCAGCTCACTGAAAAGCCTGGATTTCGTAGTAAAAGATAAGTAAGAAGAATCTGATTGAGATGTATCCTTTTCTTTGTAAATTGGAACCACAACAAAAAGACTTTGTTCATTTTTTCTCAGTGGCAACTTACTGTGCTTTTTCAAGATGTAAGAAACAGAAATGTAGCTGCATGGCTTTCATTCTTACTGTACCTTTTGATAAGGTGAAATAAATTACTTTAAATGGCTTTTCTCTTGGAAGCAGTACTCTACATTGAACACTGTAATGGTTCAAATATGTCTCCATCAAGATGGAGAGTTTTGAAGAGCAGCGTGTGCCAAAATCACTCCTGCAGACTTGTGTTTCACTTATTTTGGCCACTGAACCAGTTTGACAATTTCATGCCTCTCTCCTGAGTTACAGCTCTCTCAGTTGTAAGAGATCACATTTTTTTATGTGCTGTTTAAAAGAGCCGCCTTTCAGATCACTTTCAATGCTAAGTACAGCCTGAATCCAATCTCTCCGATGAATCTTTTTGGCAAGCAATGCTGCTGCTCTTTTTCCCCTTGAAAATGATTCAGATTAGTCAGCGTGGCTGCGGGGAGCGGGGCACAGACCTGCCCCAAACGTGTCCCACGGGCCAAGCGGCAGGAGAGGGGCCTGGCCCGGGAGGGCCCCACGCTCTGGTGCAGCAGGGGCACGAGCAACGGAGAGGGCAGAGCCACTCAGAGCGGGGACAGTGGGGCTGCCAATGAACTGTTCCACAGCAAGCTCTGCAGAGACAAAGCATTCCCCTTTGGAATTACCTTTCTCTTATAAAAATCCATTTGGGAGTTTCTTACCACAAATGAGACTTCACATTCAAAAAACTTCACGTTTAAACACAAATGAGACTTGGAAGTTATTTATGTATGTTGGTCCTGTTACAGATTGCAAATTACATTTTTCAGTCTTCTTTTCCCTTCCATGTCTCACTTAAAACATGTTGGCAAACTACCTCTTTTGCTTTTTGCCTAAAGATAAATCTTTAATGAGGCGATGGAAATCATTGTTGAGACTAGATATTTATCTTAACAGGTAACACTTCTGCTTTTATCAGAGAAATAAATGATATTTGCTTTTACAGTTTAGAATATAGGAAGATAAGGAAATGCTTCTTAACTAGATTACATTGTAATAGTGCAATTTTATTGCAGCTTTACCTTTGAAATAAAGAATAACAAACACAAGATAGGAAAAAAAAATCTTGCTTTGAGCTGTATGCAAGAATATAACCCTGTATAACATGTATGGACATGTATTAATTGTCTTAGATAATTTATCAATTTTCCTATGTATTGTTTTAGTGTTGCATTTTATTTCATTTGCTCTACTGTTTTAAGAATTTATTCTTTGTAACTTGCAGATGGTCTAATTCAGAAGGAAAAGATGATCCAATTGAAGCATCTAAAGACAGCATATTTGTGAAAATATTACAAAAGCTCTTGAAAGAAGGTAAAGTGTACTTAAATATAAGTGAACTTCTTGAAATTGATTAGTTTACTCCTAAAACTACTTAAGCTGAACAGTTGGATCCAAGAAGAGATGGAGGAAAAATGAATTATGAGAATAATAACTTGCACATGCAATCCAGTAAATAATTACAATCGTAGGGGAAATAATTTCATCTCTATGAGGTGATAAAGAGATGAGAGACTAGCAGATTCCTTAATTGTAATTCCAGGATCCTCAAAGTATTTGATCTACAGGGCAGCAATCGGGCTTTTAGAAGTGTGTTGTGACAAAATAAAGTGTCTTCTGGAATTAAATGCACGTAATCTGTAAAATAAAAGATTAATATGTGATGGTCCATCACTTGGAAGAACTTAATCTGATTTAGTTTAAATGTTCTATACTGCTCCTCCTCCAGGAAAAAAAAAAGGCAAAAAGCCAAAACAAAATCTCCGTATCTCCATTAAATTGAAACAGACCTATGAAAGTTACAGTTATAAAAGTTAGAGATTCTGAGGAAAAAAAAATAGATTAGACCCAAAGAAATTCAATTTTATTGTATGGGTTTTTTAATCCAAAGCTGAGACGGTTCCATGCTATAAATGTGCTTCAAAACAATCCTAGTTTTGTATATATTTTCAATCCAATTGTTTTCTATTGTTTTGCAAAATTTCCACTGCTGAGATTGAAGTGTTGCAACCTATTTTAGAGTATTTGTAGACTTTGATTTTAGTTTAAAGAAATCCTTTAATTTCTTTAATCCTTCTTCTAAACCTAAGGATTTCTTAGGTTTAATAATAGAACTCACAATGTTTATAAAATCATTATGAAAAGGACTATCTGAGTAGGAACTCTTTGAATCTTGAATTTTGACTCCTGGTTTTGCAGAATGAATTTTCTTTTTGCATAAACCAGGTGTTTGCGTTAGCAATGGAGATCCTTTCTAGTACTTTATCAGTTCCTTAATGAAAAATTTTGTATTGTAGGAGTTCAGTTAAGTGAATATTTGCCAGAAGTGAAGGACTTGCTGCAAGCAGAAGAACTTGGCACCTTGAAATCTAATCCATACTTCAAATTTGTGTTAAAAGCAAACTATGAGCTCTACGTTCAGGGGCAGGCATGATGAGTATCACTTTTTAAATATTTTTCCTAATTTTTTTTTACCTTTTTTGTTCTTATTTTGTTAAGACTTTGTAATAAACTTCATATACAGTAATATGCCTGCTCTTGATGATTTATAAAGGTTTCCCTGGGTCGTGGGGTGAGGGTAGTGCTGTTTTGATATGAGCCAAAAGAAAAATAAAGTTTTCTCATTTTCTGTATTTCATTTTATGTCTTCATTCGGCATAAGGGAGGGCTGAAGATGCCCAAATACAAAGGGTGAAACATGGGACCCACTGCAGAGGGTGGAAACTTTTGCTATAAGTGCACAGAACGTACCTGAAACCACACACACAGAATATTCACAGAATCTTTAAGGTTGGAAGGGACCTCTAGAGACCATCTAGTCCAACCTTCCTGCTCGAGCAGGCACACCTACAGCATGTGGCACAGGGCGGCATCCAGACGGGTTTTGAAGACCTCCAGAGAAGGAGACTCCAC
>JAVCKT010029806.1:0-15039 GCA_032273925.1 Rhynchotus rufescens | reverse complement strand
CGTTTAAGGGAATAGACAGAATAAATCTCATACAACTAGCAGAACACTATACGAGCAATGCAAAGAAAAAAAATCATTTTGATGAAACAATGTAAAAAATGTGGTTTCCCTCCCAAAAATATTTGAGATGGGCAAAATTGGTTCAAAGTATGTTGTCTTAAGTTCTTACCTCTTGAGAAGTCCAAAATAAGACCTGAAATCTGACAGCTGGAGAACTACCTTTGAGACCTTGTTGTAATATATTTCTTGGCAAAACTCCTGTCTGAATTAGGATATTACTCATTCTTATTTAGCACAACATTCTTCATGGCCTTTGGTAAGATGCTGGCTCTGAATGAATTTCTTCATAACATGAATGAACATGATAAATATTTTCTCTTTATGTAAAGATCTGATGTGTGCTGATTATTATTCTATAATGTTTTTAAATTTGGCGTAAAAGTGTCAGGTTGTTGGAACGTGCTATCTACTGGACTTATTTTGCTGTCTGCCTCTTGAAGAATCTGAACATACAGCAGACCAGATGTCTTATCTAGTAGTATGCTTAGATAAGAGCAAAGATATATTCCTGAAGGGCTTTTCTTTTGTCCTTAAGCACACCCACATGCACATACAAATCATTGGAATAAGCCAATAAAACACATGCTGTTCATGAGAGCTGAAGGCACCGCTGAACTGAATAAAGCAAGTTATCAACAGGGAAGGTGGTGCTTTGCTTGTGCAAGGTGCACAAAGCAGCTAGCCTGCTCTTTGCTGGCCCTCTGCTCCGAACTGCCACATATTTGAATACCTGAGCACAGGTAAGAGGTAAGAGGCAGTGCAGACCCCTAACATTATTGTTCTCTATGCCTAGACTAATTAGAGCTGAACATTATCCACTTGTGGAGACCGTCTTTGCAAATTTGCTATGCCACCAGAAGTGCAGGTAGTGCACTTGATATTTTATCCTTTTTATCAAGGAAATTGCTGATGTCTCGGTGCACACGGTGTGCCTGGGTGGTACACAACCATGCTCTCTGGTCATTGCTGAGCTATAGCTAGGCCATTCAGTAGCCACAGCATAAACATGTAATTGCAAAATTTTCAGATCTCAGTGTTGGTTATGAACCTGGTAATATTCCAAGAAAGTACTCAAACTTAAAATATACAAGTAAGCTTCCTCACTATCCCCCATGAACCTTTAGATATTCCTCCTGTATGGTTGGGTCTCTTTGAACAGGTCATTGATTCTGCATACGTTGATGGGATTGGCATGTGATAGGTGCAATAAATGGCCTTATAGCTACAGGCTGGACAGTTCTGGCCAAGATTCAAACAGGATCTTTATGCATAGCTGGAAATGACTGTCGCCAAAATGTCTTTATTAGATTCATACTCTGAAGAGTTATGTGCATAGCCAATCTTATGATTTCCGTGAGACCTTTTAGGATAATAGTAATATAATTGCCTTTTTTGATTAATAGTGTCTTTGATAACTATAGAAATTGTTTGCATTGGTAAAATCCTTGACCTTTACTATATTAATTTGGAAGACCACACTGAGATCATGTTAGCCACTGAAGTAGTTACTTAAACATTCTTATTGCTGTTATGATAGAGTGAAGGCACAGGATAAAGGATCTTCGAGACATTTCTAGGCAGTCAAACTAGTAACTCAGATTTTGACACTTGCAGTGCAAACCTCCCTTGAGGGTACTCCATCACTGACATAGTATTAAAAAGATTAATATTTTAGAGGAGATTAATAAATCTTTTTTTGTCAGTTTGACTTTAAAATATGAAAATATGAAAATAGTTTTAGTGTTATTCTTTCTGATTTCACAACTGGTTAAAGAATGAACTGTTGAGTTACAGTGTTGAAAGAATTCCTTGTGTGTGTGTGTGTGTGCGCGCGCGCATATGTGTTATAAAGGAGGATCTTAGGGAAATTTAGTGAGTGTCAAATGAACTTAGGGTGTGCTGACTTAATATAATACCTATTAATGATGGGGAGGAAGAGACAACTCCTAATGTCATTTACAGAAAATCTGACTCATTATTACAAAGGACATGCTTGTATTGTGTTGATCTATATGCAGAATGAAAGCTTTGCTGAATTTGCCTGTATTCAGCTTTGCTGAATTGCCTGTAAAAAACGTAGCTAAGGCACAATTAAATCTTTCAGTCAAATGACACATATTAAGGCATGAAATATTAGGCATGAAAATTTTAACTAGTCACTGTCCAAAAGCTTCCCATTAGTAATATGCCACACTTTGCTTTAAAACAAAACTTTTCAAAACAATAGATTATCTTTTAAATTATTGGTGCCTTTATCTCTAAAGATATTTTCATTTGCATGCTAACTCTGCCATTATATTTTGCTAATTTTGCCATCTGTAGAGTTTTATAGATAGAACAAAATTAGCAATACAACAACTGTTTCAAATTTGAGGACAGTTTGGGCATTAATTTTTATTTGGAAGGTGTCATAAAGACTTTAAGATATATATGATATCCGCCACTAAATATAATCATTTCAGGCTGAGATCCTTTATTGAAAACTAATACCATTATGAAGCAAAGAAAGCTTTCCACAATTATTTTCAGGATTATCATTAATTAAAATGGAGAAGATTTACAAGACTTGCAAGTAAAACTGAAGGAATGCTGATTTCTTTGGAAGGAATTCAATGTTAGATTTGAGATCACAAAAGGCATAATTTTTGTCTTATGAAATAATGCCTGGAGAGAAGTTTCAGGAAAAGTAAATATATTTATTCAACTAAGAGCATTATTAATATGAAAAGCTGTTTTATTTTGTTTTTGCTTTGAGAGGCATTATTTATGTTCAGTAGCAGCTTTAAATGATTTGAAAGGGCAAACTCAATACTCCAAGAAAGATACCAAGAAAGACCTATAATCATAACCATTTTCACATGAAGTGAAAATACTAGTAGAAAATGAACACAAGTGCAGAATGCTAAATATATATTTATGAATGCAGTTGAAAAATACCTCTGTATTGGAAGATACAAGGACTCTTTACTTTCAGCTTGTAGATCTTGCACAGCATGGCATTTCTGCCTTGAATAGTCAATCAACTTTTTGGCTATAGGCTGTTTACTCAAACGCATATTACCTCTGTATTTAGAATTCACAAAAAAAAAAGAAATACGTAGTACATATGGATTAGTGGTACAGATGTCCATTTTCTCAAGCAAGCAGGAGCAGAGAAAAGCAATAATTTTTTGAAGCACTAAAGAAACTTTAAGGCTGTTCACGTATGAAAAGCCCAAGTTGTCCTTTGCTAGACTGTCAATGTGTCTCTAAAGAGACCTGCTGAGACTAGATAGGTACATAGTCTTGAATGAACACATTATGTTAAGTTCCCTGGGCACCATGTTGTTCTTTGGGCCGTATATTTCATGGTCATTGACAGTAGGGTTTCACTTTTTAGATAGACTATTAGGCAAGCAGTGTGTTTATCTCCTCCTTGAAGAGCAGTTAAATTATCTTGTCATTGACGAGGTAGCTGGCAATCTCTGCATGGGCTGTTTCTTACCCAAGGAAGTAGAATTGTTGGGTGCTTTTGATGGATATTAGTGAAAACAATTACAATTTAAAAATATAAATTGAGTTTAAGTTTACATTCACTTTAGTGAATAGTGAAGGGATTTGACTAAAGACTGTAAATAAGAAATCGGCTCTCTGCCTTTTCTTGAGCACAGTATATATTTTATTGCATAGGAGTTCACTGATATTTAAGTATGGGGGAAAAAAAATTAAAAAGTAAATGGGAGAGAAATAGTTGGACAGGACCTTTTACTGTCAGAAATAATTTGGGTTAGCCACGGATATCTTTGTAAGCAACTTTTCAGTCTGAAAAAGTAGAAGAGCTGAGAAAGTGTGGAAGGATGAAACAGTTGTGATTAAACAGGACATTGTTGTTGCTTCTGCAAGAAACAACAAAAAAAAATCTGGTGAATCACTTAATTGCTTTAAGATCACAGAAAATATATCTAAAATATTCCTTAAAATCTCTTCTTTGGATGAAGTTTTTGAATGCAGAACAGCTGTTTGCATCCTAAATGAGATGGATTGTTTCAAGTGCAAAAAAAAAATCTGGAAATAGTTTTTAAATAAAAAATGTACACTATTGCCAACACATTAAGCCAGTGCTTAATGTCTCTAAAAAATGAAGGGCTATGATTGTTGTTATGGCGCTTCATTTAATGTTTATTACTATGATGCGTGTTACCTGAGGAATACTTAAGACTTTGTTGTTCAGATCCTAGTTTTTTTTTTTTTTTCAGATACATTAGAAAAAAATAGTGGAAATCAGACATGAGTTCGTAATAAAATTTATTGTCAAATAATGCCTGCAATATGTATTACAGAATGAAACAGATCATTGGCATGAATAATAGAGTTTTGAGAGATGTCTGCAGTTACCCCAGACTACATTTGCATCTTGATTGCTTTCTGCCTTTTTTTTTTCTTCTGAAGAAAATCATTTATAATGGTGATTTTCTAACTTGACTTCATCTTTGCTACTGGAAGTACTTTTCGGTGAAATGATCTCTTCTAGACAGCTGTACTTAACCATGCTTCAGTAGACATGAGGAACAGAGAGGGACTGTTTATGCTCAATTTTGCTAAATTTTAGTGGGTAACATGGCATGGGCTTTGATATTGTTTCTTTTGATTATTTCCTTATGGACTGTGAAACAAATCATGAGTATTGTGTAAAGGATATTTTGGATAGGTTCACAAAGTAAGAATGAGTTTTATGCTCTTAGCTGACCTTCTGTTTCATTAACATCTCAGAAATTTCTATTCTGTTCCTATATGTCCTAAACATTTTCCATCAGAAGAGTGCCTGACTGATGAGGATTTCGTTCTGCAGCTCATCCTGCCCTTGTAAACACAACAGGACATGTTGCAAATGAGCCATCCCATGAGCTTGTTTGTAGGATAAATGCTCAAATAAATCATTCCAAGCTCCCAGAATACCACTGTATGACTTGCATCCATGTGCTTTAAATACTTTCTTCCTGACTGTCATCAAGTCTTGCCTCAGTAGCCAAGATTACCCAAGACTGTAGTTTTTTCTTGAAGACAGAGGAGGACAATTTCTACTTGGCCTTTCTGTTCAGGAGCTTACATTTGTTTAATTTTGAATTGTGACACAAGCTGTCTGCTTATCTTGACTTTTTCTAATAGTCTGTGTTAACTAGGAGGAGAAATTTTTTTCAGAGGACTTAGCACTTTTTAATATTAAATTATGTTAAAATACTGCTTTTTAAAGGTAATATATAAATCTGCAAAAAGAAATAATATTTTTCTAGACATGTTCAACAAATACTACATGTAAATAACAGGCCAGCCTTGTGGAAGGTAATGGGAAATTTAACCTGGCCAAAGTAAATGCATTAGAGACACTTGCTTGCCTTCAGAAAATGTTTATAAAATGAGAGTTGGGGAGAAGGGGGAACAAAAAAAACACTTTGAACATTATATCAACTTCAGACATTTTACAGTTTTTCACTTGAGTTTTATTCTGAGAACTCCATCAAGTTTATGTCAAGCTGCAAACTTTACCTTGAATGCATTTGCTTTCTTTACTGATTTCTGTGGTGGGTTTTTTTTTTTTTTTTTTTTGTCTAAGCCATTCAGTGTATATCGCCTTTCTCTAACTGCCTTTGGCTTCCATGGGTGGATGAATTGCCTGCCAGACTTGAAATGAACTTCGTCACATACTTAGTTCATTTTTGCTCCAGTAGAACAGATTCAACTCTTTCTGCTCTAATTTATGAAGTCAACAGAGTATCGCACTGATGATCTGTGTCAGGGCCATGTGTCAGTCATTTAGGAGCATTAGGTAAGTTCTAGTCTGATTTATAGAGCTGATGATTGCTATTAATGAGCATGGGGTTTCAACAGCATCTTTGTTGCCGTACACTGTAGCCAGACCTAATGGCATTTTTCACAGCCAATTTGTTTTTCATGGATCTGTTTTTTGTCTTAGAACCCTATCACAACATATCCATTACACAACAAAACCTCGGAAAAGAGATAGTGTTAGGCCATCAATTAAAAATGGAAAAGATTTGTTGCCTCAAATAGTTGCAGTTACTTTCAATAACCTGTTCCTGTATGCTGCAAATAGGTAAATAACAAAGACAAGATATTGTGTGCATGCAGATATTTTTAGCCCATAGTTCCTTATGCGATAGAATTAGCCCACAGATCCTACAGGTGTTTGATTTTGAATTTTTGTCTTTCCTGGTATGATCTATCTCCTTTCAGAAGACAAATATTGTATAGAAAAAAAAAGACACATAGATATAAATACAATCATAAAAACATCTGTGCCTTTTGAAATGAAGCAATACTTCCCATTGGTTTTCCTTATTTGTCATATCTATTAAAAAAGAAATCATTAGTAGAAAAAAATTCTTTGGAATTTGGATTGGGAAATACTTATCAAGAAACATCTTTATCTGTTTTCTTAGCATTCTATGTTGTCTTTAAAGCTCCTATTAGAGGTAAAAATATGTATTTTTAGGTATTTGGCATTTTTCAGAGAAATCTACTTGAGTAAGCAGTCATCTGTGGGGTTTTTTTATTTGCTTGCTTTCTAAATACTAGTAGGCAAAGTTTCAGCAATGTTTCCTCTGTTTTTGTTTGTTTGGTTTTTTTCTGTGTTTAAGGCTATCAATTCATTTTCACTTTTTTTTCCCAAGATAGAGTTTATCTATTATTAACAGAAGGAAAAATTAAATTTCTATTGCTGATAGCCAATCTCCTTTTTCTCCAATTTTACTGAACCCAGTTTTTCAAAGTTCATGTATATTTTTATCTGAAAAGCAGTCTTTTGTAATCAAAATATGGAGAAACTTGATGATTTAGTAATTTACTTTTTTCCTGCCTTAAATATTTATTTAATCTGAAGATTTATTATATTATTCATTTTATTCTCTAGTTTGTACTTCACTGAGACTGCAAAAGGCCTTTCTTCTGCTTTTCTCATTTCCTCTAATTCAAAGATAGTCCATATTTCTTAGAACTCTATTTCCTTACTTATCTGCCATTCAATCATTCTGGGCCTCTTGGGATGAGTAGAAAATCAGTTTTTTAGTTCTCTGTGCAGCTGAAGTAATGAAGTTCTGCACTGGGGTTGTACAGGTCATAATTTGACCCTTCAGTTTATCATTCAACATCCTTCCGGAATTAAAAGGCTTCACTGCCATTTATCTACTTATTTTTAACACCCAGATCAAAGCAAGTATAAGACATCTTTAAAATTTAGTATAACCTTTAAGTGCTAAAGGAAAAAGATGGCAAGTCATTTGCAGGAAGCACTTGCAAATACATTAACAGAATTAAAGTGAATATATTGTTAACAGAAAAAATATTCTTTTTGTTGCTGTTTAAAGAAACTCTTTACCTCTGTCTCCTTCCTTTACAAGTCCTTACACAGATTTTAAGAGAGTTGCTGGCTACATGCTGACACGATGTTGAAATGGTCTCTAGGCATCAGGCCATGAAAGAGTAAAGAGCAAAGTGGGATGGTTTGTTTAAAGCTCCCTGTCTTTGACAGGGACGGGAGAAGTTCTCATTTACACAACTTCAATAGACTGGACTTTTTTCACGTTCAGATATCCCTCTTGCTCCCTGACCGTTGTTCCACAGATCTCTTTTTGAGCACTAGCAGGATGGTGCCTGTATAATGTTGGATTCAAGAAGTGAGTGGAGTTGATGCAGCTCTGAGCTCCTCTTCCTGCTCCCTTTTGGTGGGGGGTCATGATACAACTTTGCACTGAAGAGTGCTGCTGTTGCTTGCTGTCATCCTGCAGCTGGCACCTAAAATGATATATTCCTAGTCCACTCACGTGTGAGTCTTTGCACTGTGTCAGGGAGAAAGTAGAGGGGACAAAACCCATCTTGCTCTGTGTTATCCCACAGAGAATTAGCACTGTCAGCCAAAAGTTTTTACCAAAGAAAATGAAGGCCAACAAGATTGCTGTCATCATCCACTGATGTGGGCACTATATTCACAGGTAAGGAATTTTCATTTATAGAGGTACTTGTGATTGTAGTATTTATCAGTTGGGATAATGCATCTTCTGAAATGAGCTGGGATTTACTATCATGTGAAGTGATAGGTGAACTCAGTTGTCTGCTGTTTTCCAGATGTTGTTAGTCCAGTGTGAAATTCTCTATAGAGTTATATTGTGGGGTAAGTGCCCAGTATTGAAAGAGGAGTTTTTATCCCCACATTCTTCAAGAAATGACTCACTTTTGCTTTAAAAGTTGGAAGGATGATGTTGATAACTCAAATGGGTTAACACTCACTTTTTTCTCATGCCCATCTTCTCCTTTGGACTCTTATGGCTAGGAATGGGAGGGGGCACCCAGTGTGCTGAGGGGTGGGTCTCTCGGTCTGCTGATATTTTTGGATGAATTTTAAAGAGAGAGGCTATCACGGAGTGCATCCCCCCAGGAAGAGGCAAATCAGAGGCACAAGACTCAAGGACACTAGTTACTGAATTAAACATCTGCTTACACCTACACACAAAGCAACAACCTTGGCTTGTGTTCAGACGGGGTCAGGGTGGGAACACAGCTGATGATTTTCTCCCTGAGGGCGAGTTGAACAAGCACACACGTAGGCACAGGAACAGTGTTCTGGCTAAATGTTCTGTTTGCAGGCTGGGAGAACAACAGGGACAAGCCTTGCTGGGGAAAAATATATGGTATAAAGCAGAAATTAATCTGTTCAGTGTTTGAAAGACACAAGAACTGATCCACAGCCTAAAGCTACCATTACCACCAATGGTAGGTTTAAACGGTAGATTTAAATAAACCATAAGTTTAAACCAATCCACCATTGCTATCTCATTACCAAACTGTACTTGGCATGCCAGTGGTGTGTTCATCATCTCTTCCTTTCTTTGGGGTCTCAAAGCATACTGTGCTGCCATTCATTATGGGGAAATTCTTTTCAGAAAGTGATGGTACATCTAGACTATTACCTAATTGAGATTATTTTCCTTCTGACTGGGTTGATGACCATTGCAGACCTAATCAATCCTACCTCTCCACCAACTGCTTTTCTTGTTTCAGCTGCAGGTTACTGGTAGAATATGTGAATTGTGTTATGAGAAGTGAGTCACTGTTTGCCTTCGCAAAGCAGTCACATAGCAAATGGCAGAATGCTTCAGATTACATGGTCAAGCTACTGTGTTTCTGTCTGTAACCTTCTGCATCCCTCTGCAAATAAATTCAGGTAGTTGTAAGTAAAATTTGTCATCCTGAAATCCCAAAGTTTCTATAATAGCTTTTTTATTCTCCTGTTTGGAGCAACCATCCTTTAAGAGGCAGTACTTCTGGAAGTGACTACTTTTGCTTCTGATATTATGCTACAGCAGCAGTTTATCAGCTTTTGCACAAGATTCCTAAGACTGTGCTCTACATGCAGTACCTTGGCAACTCATAATGTATTTTTATGCTGATTCAAATCATAGAGTAGATATTTAGTAAGGAAGTTCATATTTTCCAGCTTTTTGAATGAAACAAGGCACAAGAAAGACCTCCATGGCAGTCTTGGACACCTCTTCCATGGGAATTCACAGGAATACACAGCTTATCTTCTGAACACACATTGGAATTTGGCTATTATATTTTAGGCCTTATCTTCCAAATACATTGTGTTTTGAATATAAGTAATTCATAATCTACCTTTTTCTATGACAAAACATCTACTTTTCAAATTCTATTAATTTTATTTCAATTATCCTTTCCCTCCAGAAGAGGGGAACCGTCTTCAAAAAATATCCAAGCAAATGAGTACTAAAATAAGGGTCATGTTTCCAGGATCCTGGATGTATTTTAATAAAGTGTTGACCCAGATCAATGGAGATGTTCTGCAGGAACTTTTCACCATCTGGCACACGGAGCTTTCTAAACTACTGTGGACTCATGTTATCCATCTAGGCTGAGCTGTGGTTTGGAATAATTTTTCAATGCTCTATTCCACATTTGCAGAAAAGTTGTATTAGAGCAAAAATACCATATGAATTTCAGCAATGGACTCATAATTAGGAGATTTTTATGACAATGTGAGTTGCATGGACCAAGCAGATGAAAAAAACCTCACTACTGACTTATGGTCAGTTTCTAAGAAATGTTTGCATCTTCTAAACACTTCTTTGGAGACACTGTTTTACTGGTAGTATTTTTCTATTCTGTAAAAAGACTAGTTAAGAAGAACACTAGTCTTGCTTTAACTGGCTTGTAGGTTTTGTGGGTTTTTCTTTTTCTGTGTTAAGTTAAAAATAGTCAATGAAGCAACTCTACAATTAGCTTGGTAGTCACAAAAAAGCATTGCTGGGTCTCTTTCAGAGAGCCTTCATGAAGCCTGAACTGTCAGAGTTCATTCTAGAATATAAGTCAATATACTGTATTAATATGGAAACCATAGATGGATTTTAGACCTCTCCATGATTATGGTCCCCCTCTTGTTTTCACCATCTACCAATTTTGTTATTGAATCTACAAATGATTTGCATTAAGTTCTGAATAAGCCTCCAGAACCTATTTGAAAGCTGTCTTGAGAGGGCTGCAATCACCTAATGTTATCTCATGTATCATTCAAACAGGGCAATAGACTGAAGGGCAAGTTTGTAAGTCTTGATCTTTTTGACTGATGAAGGAAATGTAGGGTAGGCCTGAGGTAAGTAATTTTTCCCTTTTTTTCCCCCCCCAAATATTTCTGGTTAGCAGAGAAGTAATAAGCAAGGTGCTTTCAGCAGAAGAACTGGGGAATTGCTTTTCCTCCCATCTGTTAGCCACTTAAACCAAAATCCTGTGTGTAATGCTATTACAAATACGTAAATAATCGCTTCAGGCTTAAGCTGCACTTGCTGTTTAAATAACTTAAGGATGTGTTTCTCCACACACAGTGACTGCAGCTTATGACACACACAGGGAGCTGGTCATTCCTATTTATCTTCATTAGGAATGCTGACAGCGTGCAGATAATAAATAGATAATAATAGCTAGCCTTAAAATGAGTAAGCCTTGTGTGTGAGGTGGTCTTGAAGGAGCTTCAGCTGGCCTGAATGTGCAGCTTGGTGGTTTTCTGTGGCGAAGGGACTCCCTGCTCTCTGACACACTTCAGGCAAGCAGAGCCTGTAGTTGGACCACTGGCCTTGAGAGTTTTGCACTAGGCAAAGCAGAGATGAGCTGGTAGTGCTCATGGGCTTAAGAGTTACTAAATACTGTGATCATCTCCCACAGGAACAGTAAGAGTATGGTAATTATCCCTTACCCGTTAGGTAATGGTTGTTATAAAAAACAAAAAGAAAAAACCTACATGCCTGATAAAAATATTTTCTCATAAATTTCATTAGCAATTTTTGACTTTTAAAATCTGACATATTTAGAGATTTGGAAGAAAAGCATGTCTACTAAAATACATTGGTATATATCACTTTATTCACAATTTCGGTATTAGTTTTCCTTGGTATATTCTAGTTATTAGAAAGTGCTGAATGGCATTTTTATTGAAAGATTTGTTTTTGGTACTCACGTTGATGTTGCATTTAGACTGAACTTAAAAGTGAACTGAAGGACTGACAAGTTAGAAATTGTTTTATAGATACCTAAATCTGTCTTAATAACATGCCTGATACTTAAGATAAAATATGAAATGAAGAATATAATACAGTAATACCTGCAATTAATAAACTAGACTGGTTGTTTCAGATTAGTCCATTCACAACATTTTGGAAGTCACAGGCTTCACCAGCTATAACTCCATTTCTATGCTAGAAATCCTACCAAGGAAAATAGCTTTACTCTTTTTTCACCTACCTTGTTTGTTTGCTTGTTTTCCACTTGGAGCAAATAAATTGCTGAGCAGAGATAGTTGGATAGTGGGGAAAAAAAATAGAGACCAAAAGTTAATTTGGCACTTGAACAAATTCTACTTTAAGGTGGTCAATTGATGACTTCTTTCAGTTGAATGGCTCTGCTTCCTTCTAAGAAGCAACCAGGTGCTGTGCTGTTGCACATGCAAATGTTTTTTAATAGATTATTATAATAGATTATAATCATCTTTATAATTTTATAATAGATGGGCTTTTTTCTGTGTGCAGTTCTGGACTTCCCAGTACAAGAGGGATGTGAAACTACCGGATAGAGTCCAGGGCAGGGCTACAAAGCCTGAAACTTCTGCCCTCTTAGGAAAGACTGAGAGAGCTGGGCCTGTTCAGCCTGAAGAAGAGAAGGCTGAGAGGGCATGTAGTCAGTGTATATAAATACCTTAAGTGAGGGAGTGAGGAGGAAGGGGCTGGCCTCTTTTCAGTGATGGCCAACGACAGATAGGTGATTTCCAGCACAAGAGGAAATGACCACAAATCGAAGCATCAAAAGTCCCACAGGAACTTAAGGAAAAATTTCTTGACAGTAAGGGTGACAGAGCACTGGAACAGGCTGCCAAGAGAGGTTGTGGAATCTCCTTCTCTGGAGATATTCAAAACCCTTTTGGATGCAGCCCTGTGTCACATGTTCTAGATGATCATACACATGCATGGCCAACTAGATGGGGGGTTGGAATAGATGATCTCTAAAGGTCCCTTCCCACCTTAAAGATTCAATTATTCTATAAGATTTACTATAACTTCAAACTTTCAATATTGTCTTTTAAATAGAAAATGCATACTTTAAGACTACTTTTTGTTTCTTGGACTTTATCTTGCTATTTTTTAAGTGTTTTAATATCTGTAATCTATTGTTGGCAGTAGGATTTTGTCGGTGCTCTCTGGTCTGTCATGACCTCACAGATAGCATGTTTGTTGCCGGAAGCTTTCAGGATTATTGTTCTCTTATAAAGAATGTCCATGAGTTTGGCGGAGGCTTGGCAAGGTTTGTTGTTGCAAGGATGATCCTTGCTTGTATGATTGCTCTGCCCAGGTGTCTGTGCATGTTTGCCTGCAGGAGGGTACTGGCTGAAAGTTGTGGTTTCGTGGTCAGTGCAGAGTTACGTGATGTCTTTACTCCTTTTATAGAGAAATAGGGAGGTGGCAGACAGTGATCGAAGCTGCCCGAGAGGCCACCTGCATCCCAGCCTGCCCTATCTGTGCGTCATGGCCCATGCCCTGGTGCGCATGTTCACATTCCAGCCTTATCACTTAGCCATGCGCCGTCCTGTGCTTAGCAAGTCTATCTCTGTTACACACTTGTGACAGGTCTGTGTATCTGTAACATTGTCCTGACCTTGTTAGTACTTTAATCTTGTGTAAATAGTTCATCCATCAGTCACAGCTCTATGAGGTCTCTCTTGGTCAACCCTTCAGCAAAGCTTTTATTTGAGAAGTGTGTGGTATGAGCTATGCTCCAGCTAGATGCTTGGAAATAAATGCCTGGAAAACCTTTTTCTCTTTAAATAATTAAACAAATAAATTTATCATTCTTATATCATGATAAAGGGAAAAGCTGTTTGCTTGGTGTATTCCTATGAATTAATAGCTATTTGACAGTCTGTGTAATGCAATATCTCCCCCCATTGCAACATGTTCTTTATTTTCATGACATATGTTTTACTAAATGGTCATCCAAGTATAATGCATACCCGTATGTAAACTTATGTAAACCATGTATCTGCCTATTAAGATTCCTTCATTCACTTCCAAAGTTCAGTTAAGAGTCACCCATCATAAAATTCTATAATGGACAATTAGTAAAGAAGCTCCTGCATTGGTAGCTTTCAAATTTTGTTCTTTTTGTTTGAAAGATAATAATTTGCTACTTGAAAAAAAAAAAAACTCAATGGGCCAAATTTAAATTTTATTTCTGCTATTTTACAAAGTTGCAGTAGAGAGTAGAATTTAATCCTGCACTTGCGTGTTAAACTTTCAAGTCGTCTTCAGGCTCTTCTGAGCCTCTGACTGTATTTGTAATTAATTCACTCCAGTAGCTTTGCATAAATCTGGTTGGAACAGGTACAATGCGTTCGTATTTTGGCTCCAAACCATCTTCATCTTTTAATTCATCTACTGTAGCAATGTTTCCTATTCCTGTGACCATCTTCTATTAAAGGTTATATTTCTCTAAATTACACTAACAATATAAATCCTAAAGCAGTGAAAATTTTAAGAATGTAGTAGCACAGGCATAACTTAGAGGAAGAAAGTCCATGCCCTCCTTCCACTGATACAGCATGTAGCGAAGTTCATTTTCTTGAAGGTTTCCAGTACATACCACTTTAAAATGTGGAGCACACTGTGGAGGTAGAATCACAGAATCCTTAAGGTTGGAAGGGACCTTTAGAAATCATCTAGTCCAACCTTCCTGCACATGCAGGATCACCTAGAGCATGTTACATGGGGCTGCGCCCAAGTGGTTTTGAGGATCTGCATGCATGTGTATGGTCATCTAGAACATGTGGCACAAGGCTGCATCCAAAAGGGTTTTGAATATCTCCAGAGAAGGAGATTCCACAACCTCTCTTGACAGCCTGTTCCAGTGCTGTCACCCTCACTGTTAAGAATTTTTTACTTAAGTTCTTGTGGAATTTAGGTTCCTGTGGAACTTTTGATACCTCAGTTTGTGGCCATTTCCTCTTGTCCTATTGCTGGCCACCACTGAAAAGAGGCCAATCCCATCCTTCTCATTCCCTCCCTCCTTAAGGTATTGACACTAATTAGATCCCCCTCTCAGCCTTCTCTTCTCCGGGCTGAACAGGCTATTCTCTCAGTCTTTCCTCATAGCGCAGATGTTCCGGGCCCCTGATCATCCTCATAACCCTGTGTTGGATTCTCTCCAGCAGCTCCACATCCCTCTTGTACTGGTCTCCAGATGTGGCCTCACGAGGGCTGTGTATAGGGGGACGATGTCCTCAGCCTGCTGGAGACGCTCTTCGTAATGCACCCCAGGATCCTATTGGATTTCTTGGTCACAAGGGCACACTGCTGCCACATGGTCGTCTTGTCATCCGCCATGACGCCCAGGTCCCTCTCTGTGGGGCTGCTTTCCAGAAGGTCAGTCTCC